>JAYMFT010316011.1:0-10059 GCA_038088735.1 Panulirus argus | reverse complement strand
AGGAGAAACGGGAACCAAAGAGAGTTGCTTTGTCAATGGGAGAGACAGCTATAGTACCGTCAGGACGGAAAAGTGAGTGAAAGGCAGAGTGACAGAAGTTGTTAGAGATGCCCTTAGCTAAACACCAGAAGGACTGAAGAGTGGATGACGAGGAGAGGTTATCGCACTTCCTTTGAATAAAGAAACGCTTCGCCTAACGGATAACGCGCTTGCAGCGATTACGGACAGTGATAAAAGCTGAACGGGAGCCAAAGGAATAAGAGTTTTTCCACGCCCGAAATGCCTGATCCCTTGCCTGAATGGCCTCAGAACAGGAACGGTTGAACCATGGACTGCATGAAGATGTAGTCTTGGAGGATGAAGGGATGAATGCTTTCATTCCCGTAAGAATAACCTCTGTTATGCGTTTGGGGGAGACAGTAGCATCACCACATAAGAGATAGTAATTCACGTAGGGAAAGTCAAAAAAGAAGTTACGTAAGTTATTCCAGTCGGCTTTGTTCAGGTGCCAGTATTTACGCTTAGGAAGGGCTGCTGGAGGGGGAGGTGCCGTTAGAATAGATACATTTATGAGAGTACGGTCAGATGAACTAATTGGGGTCGAGATTGTGTATTTACAGCGAGATGGACTGGAGGTGAAAAACTAATCCAGAATATTAGGAGAGGAGTCATAGCGGTCATGTATATGGGTAGGGTGGGAGATAATTTACTCTAAATCTTTGAAAATGGGGAACGTGAGGGCTTCGATCCTTCCACCATCCGTATAGGAGGAATTCAACCAGTCCTTTATGGTGAAAGTTGAAATACCCGAGGTAGAGGATCTCAGCTTGCGGGTGAGAGGATGTCATGGTCTCATGGCAGGAGTTTATGTAGTCGAAGCAGGATTTGTAGAATTTGGAGAGCAATAGGAGAAATACAGGACAAATGTGGTAGCAGGGAGGCAGACTTTGAGCCACATAACATCAGAGTTTGGAGACTCAAGGTCCTTGAGGCGTGCGACAAGTGTGTTTATGCTGCAGTAAGCACAAACACCACCTTTGAATCAGAAACGCAAGTGGAGATTATAGTTAGATATGAAAAAGGGACTAGTGAGAACATCATTAGACAACTGTGTCTCAGACAGAGGTGAGATATTAGGAGAGGTACTAGACAGATTTGGCCTTATGTTGGATATAAATAGCTTGCTAAATAATACTATATCCATATACTTGAAAGCTGTTCTGGTATTTACCAGCAGACAGCTTTTGTCTGTTACTGTTCTCCTAACATAGGACTCTGGCAACAGTTTAGAGACAGTGTTGACTCCCAAGCCTTTCTCACACAGAATCCTAAAGCTTATTTCCTGCTAGATAATGATCATAATGAGGCTGTGTTTTGCACTACCTTTGTTTGGGTTGAATATCATCACCGAAGTTTCAGACCAGCTTTGCAGTCTGTTTAGGTCCCCTTGTAAACTGGCACAGTCCTCCTCACTTTCAAATTTCCTTATGACCTTTGGATTGTCTGTAAACACACATGGGTAGGATTCCATACTTTCAGGTAAGTCATTAGCATAGATTGAGAAGACTAGTGGTCCTAGAAGCAAAACCAATGGCACTCTTCTGGTCAACTCACCTGTTTGGAAAGGGCTCCTTTAATGCACATCCTTTGTTCCCTTGAACTGAGATGATCTATCTATTGTTGAAATTTTGCTCTTATTCATACCTGGTGATCCATCTTCTTAATCAGCCTCCCATGCAATTCAGTATTGAATGCTTTCTGGCAATCAAGATACAGATAACCCACCCAGCCTTTCCTTATGTCCATGGCTGAGCTAATTATCTCATAGAACTGTAAAGGTTAGTTACACATGCCTTCCCTTCCCTAAAACCTTACTTTCTCTCAAGTAGGGAATTTGTTCTACTTAGAAAATCATCCACTTACTTTTTAATAATCTTTTTGAGAACCTTACACACCACACCCATTAGTGAGGCTGGTCTGCAGTTCAGTGCCTGTTCCTGGTCTCCTTTCTTATAGTTAAGTATGATAAGTGTAATGTTTGCTCTTTTCCATTTCCTTAGAAGTATGCCTTTCTCCAATGACAACTTGAACAGTAATTCAAGTGGTTTATTTAGTGTATCTGCACACATCTTTAGCACATATGATGAAACTTCATAAGGACCATAAGCCTTTGCATGGTTCGTCTTTTTTGTATTCTTTTAGCACCTTTTTTTTTACTCATATCATAAACAATTGTAACTGTAATATCATTTTCTTCACAATGTATGAGGCAGTCCCCTATGAAAAATTAGGATGTTAAATAATTTGCATGATAAATAATGGCAGAACCTGATAATAGGTACTTTCATTTAGGTTGATACTCTCTTTTACCACCCTATTACCTCCATATCTTTTTTTGTATTCTCAGGAAGTGTTTTATGGTAGAATAAAACTGAGGGTAGAAGCAAAGTTGCAGATTATTCTAATAACATTACATGGTAAGACAAGAATTGCAGTGTGAGCAAAGAATTAGTTTGATATAGCATACATTTATTTATTTCGATATAACATACATTTATTTATTTTGATATAACATAGTTATTTATCTTATACCTAATTGCATTTTCTACTTTAGCAGGTTAATGGCAGAAGAAATCCATGGCCTCATTCTGCATACATCTGATTACTAGCAGTTATATATAATGTATAAAAACCAGAGCCTGCCATCCACAACCAAGCCCCACTGATTATTTCATGATTTAGCTTGGCTGTTTCATCCACTCTAGTTGATTCCACTTATAGCATAGCACTCTTCTGTATACCACTTTGATTCAGTTTATTCTCTCCAAAGCACACCTTTCACTCACCTGAATGTTCAGGCCTCAACACCCTAAAGCCTCCTTCACTCCGTCCTTTCTACTTCCTGGTCTCCCTTTTCTCACTTCCTCCTCCACTTTTGGTGTATAGATCCTCTTAATCGATCTTTCTTTACCTCTGCTTCCCTTATGCCCTAACCATTTTAACACATCATTCTTTACAGATCAACCTATTTTACACCAGGTATCATCCTTAGCATTTCATTTCCAACACATTCTCCCTCTTCTTTTCTTTCGTGTTCAAGGCTCAAGACTCACCTCCATACATTTTTGTGACAAAGTTACCCTGTGTCAGTAACCTATTAAGAGTGAGGTACTAAAGGCCAAGAAGAGGCATTGGAGTTCACCAGTTATGGTGACTCTTTTGCTGTGGCAACCCCCTTGAGGGAGTTCCCTCAGGGAATGGGCATCAGAGATACAGATAGACAGATAGATTAGACTAGTATATTAAAAGATGGAGATATAAAATTGCCCCTGTTTAACATGTTGGTAATCCTTGTTGGCAATTGTTTGTTAATGAAGCCTTAAACATATATCGAGATATATTTGTCTCCATATTTTTGGCGAGTAGCTTCGTGATGTTTGAGTACAATCAATATTTTTTGCAGAATTTTATAAATGTATTATACAAATTCTGTGAGATTTACACACTTTGTAATCTAAGCTTGTATGCCCCCACCACTAGCTAGACCATGCAATACTCGGCAAGCTGCTGCGTCACATGATTATTGTGTGGCCATCGGCGACTCAAGCGTGAGCCGTTTTGATACCTGCTTCTTTCCCTACATGTCAAAGCTTTGGAACTCTCTACCTTCCCATGTCTTTCCCAATGACTATGACCTTGCACATTTCAAAGGCCAGGTCTTTCACTTTTTTAAAAATTCATAAATACTCTCCCTTGTCTTTTCTTTTTTTGTTTCGTGGTTCGCTGTATTTCAGTTAAGGCTAGGCCTCGATGTGGACTTTTGTCCATGAGTGGAGCCTTCAGCATAAAAAAAAATTGACAAAGGGTTATACTGTAGGTAGGCAGCAAAGAACCATAGAGGTATATTACCAGTACTACCTGCATGAGTATTCGCAGGGTTAGTGACAGCTACATTTTGAGCCAGTACTTCAGTGGTTGTCAAGTTTTACTCCTCTAACCCAGGTAGCTGTCTTTTCTTCCTGCTTCACCCACATGTGGACCATTAGCATTCTGTCCACAAACATACAGTCTCTCCTTGTCATACATAACACTTAACAACACTTAACTCAAATAGCTCATTCTTCATAACTAGATTTTCCTATAGTGAATGCTATGTACCAGTCCTGCCTTTTGGCAAAATGGTAGATGTAGAAGGAACATTTAGGCAAGAGTATTAGGTAGAAGTAGTAGGTAGGAACATTAGGCATAAGCATTAGGTAGAAGTAGTCAGTAAGAACATTTGGTAGGAGCCTCTGCAAACACTGCACTAGAGTTGCCCTTTGCCAGTGGCCTGTTAAGGATGAGGCACTAAAGGGTAAGAAATAGCACTGGAGTTCACTAGTTATATAGACTGCTGTCATGGACACCCCTTTGAGGGAGTTCCAGTTGGGAACAGGCATCAGAGATATAGGCAGAGACAGATAGAAGACCTGCCTCACAGTGTTGTATTTTCAAGAGAGAGATGGACCTTTTTCTTGGCTGCCTTTTTACTTCAGATATTCACCTTTTTTTTCTATCATTCTATTTCTTGCTGTAAGATTATATGCATGGAGGATGAAAATAAGTGTTTTATGGTGTGGGTAAATGTAAGTGATTGAAAACCAAAAGTAAAGTAATGTTGTTTAAAAGGAAACAGAAGTAAAGTAATGGTGTTTAAAAGGACACAAAAGTGAAAGCATAGATTTTTCAAAGTCCTATACAGGTTGCCAATCAAATATCCGGTAACCTTGGGACCTTATGGCTGCCAAATTTTTTATTTTTCTGGAAAATTGATTGATTGCCTCCTGACTCTATATATGTTGTATATACTGTAACAGAAAATGACAACAGTACTTTAAAGAAAGAAAATTAAACACTAAATGAAAAGCAAATAAACTTTTAATGTTGAACAGCCAGATAAAATGGTTTGGCTGCAGTAAAATGATACAGTACTCTACTGGTAACATGCTGGACTTGCAGCACAGTTCTGAAGAATTTTCAGTTAGTACTATACACAGTAGAAAAGGTTTAATACAGGTAGCAGGTGGGTTGTCAGAATCATCTTCATTACTAACTGGAACAACAGCGTCCTTCAAAGCTTTGAAACCTGGGAATTTTTAAACTGTCACCCTGCAGGTACAGATCACACTGAGATTCCTGCCAGAAAACTGATGGAACTGGAATAACGATTGCCGGATTTTTGATTGGCAACCTGTAGTGTGAAAGAAGAAAGTGTTTTAAACTGTTATAGATATGTAGGGATTAAGACTGGAGAAGGTGATGGAATTTAGGTACTTTAGAAGCTATTTTGGTAAGTTTAGTGATATGGAAAAAGAGATAAGGGAGAGAGCAGTAGAGGATAGAGGAGCCATTGGATCCCTTAATAGAAAAATGAAGGGTAGAGTTGTAAGTATGGAAGTGAAGAAAGGATTGAGGGATAGCATAGTCCTCCCACCCATGACCTATGCAGCCAAAATATGGACATGGAATGAGTCACAAAGGTCAAGAATTCAGTCTGTTGAAATAGCTATTTGAAAGGAGTATGTGGTATGACAAGATGGAATGAAAAAAGAAATGGTGGGGTGTATGAGAGATTTGATATGGCAGGGAATGCAAATAGAATTGATTGTAGGGTGATAGAGAGCATAAAAGGTAATACTTTGAGATGGTTTGGGTATTGAGGAATGCAAGAGGGGGAGTTTATAAGGAAAGTGTATGATAGTATGTTTAAAGGGGTTGATGTGAGAAGAAGACCTTCTGTGACATGAAGAAACAGGGGATATATGGACTCTCTGGAGGTAACAGGCTAGATATAGATAGATAGATATAAAGATAGATGGATGAAAATATTTTGATTTGTCTGCAAGTTGAATATCATATCTTATGATCTACGTACTATGAATTTCAGTTCTAAGTTCATGCACCTCCCAACAGTTTAGATTCTGTCAGACGTCATGCTTTGACATACAAGATTGATGACCTCAAAGTCAGTGTGCGTGTACTTGCAACAGGATATATTACTATATTAGGTCAGTCATCATTTTTACTTATTTTAAGAGTATATTGAGGCCAAGTAATTAAGTAATTTCGAAAAGCACTTGTTTGTTTGTTCACATGGATGCTATGCATTACTGTTCTCCTAAATGTTTAGATTTCCCATCTCACATGAAAAGTAGAATCCAAACTGACAACTTTAAATCTGGCCATGAATTGAGAGAGAAAGTGCAGATTTAGCTTGGACCAGAGTTTGCATGGAGCTCTTGTCATATATTATGCTTGGTTCAGAGTAGTGTCACTGCAGCACAAAGTTTCCAGAGTTGTGTCTTTAGCTATATCAAATTTTCTTTTGAATGCTTCAGCTTTCATTCTGTACCAATTTCTCATCACATTAGCTGAACACTGAAGAGTATCTTCATCTCTTGTGTTGGGCTATCATACATTTGTATCTTTTTGATATATTTCTAGGAATATTTTGCAGACATAATTACTGTTTCTTTCAGTATGTGAGGCTTTTATTTCAAGCATTTTCTTGTGGACATCTATGTGTTGCCACTCATAAAATTGCCATATATTGTTCTCTATTTTCATTTTAATATTTCACAGTAGTTTGTGTGTTCCATGCCATCAGTTTTATGCTTTTCTCAAAAGTGAAGTTGAGTGGAATTCTAATGAGTGAAACCTTATTCTCTTTTATCCCATAGACCTATTGTATATAGTAATTGAAAATGTGTTCCAGCTGAAAGAAATTTCAGGTCAAGACTTAGTAAGAATAAACTTAGGAATGCAGAAACTCTTTTAAAACCCATATATGATATGAACTTTCCAGCATTGTAGTAAAATGCTCAGGCTAGGATGTCTGAATGTATTCAAATGTAACTAGAGGGAAAAGATAGGAAAGATGGGTGATATGTTTGGGGAAAGGCTCCTGGATGTTCTGGTTCACAGTGAACCATAGCTCAAGCAGAATAGGGAAGAATGGTTCAATAATGTCTGAGGGTTAAAGTCAAGTGTTAGTTTGGAAGTGAGCAAAAGAAGAGGTGGCACTTCTGATGATAGAAAAGTCATAGAAATATATTAAAATGTGCAAGCAAGTGAGGTCTAGACTGTTTTGAGTGAGACTCAAAGTAGATTGTGAGGGATGGATGACTGTCTTTGCTTATGCACCTTGATGCTAGATGAGTAAAGAAATGGGGTGAATTTTTTGAGGAGCTGAGTGCTTCAGCAATTTTTATGCAAGGAATTGAATCAGAGGAGGGAGATATAAATGCAAGAGTGGATTATGTGGCAGTTGAGGGCATAATTGTTGGGTATGGGGTATATGGTGTAAGTGAAAATGGTGAACAGCTTGAGCATTGTGCTGAAAGAGCTTTTTATTGGGAATACCTGGACAATAAAAGGTACATACATAAGCATATGTGGGTACATGGGGTTTGGGGTCACTGGACATTTTTTGATTATATATTGATTGACAGGCATACATAGGAGAGACTGTTAGATGTAAATGAGCTGAGAGGGGCTGCTGGTAAGATGTCTGGTCATTTTTGGGGAAAGCGAGTGTGAAATTTTGTAGCGGCTTTAGGAAAAGAAAGGAGGACATTAGTGACAAGGTGAAGGTGAAATTGAGTGAGCTTGGACAAGAGACTTGCATGCAGAGATTTCAAGAGAGATCAGGTGATCTTTTCGAACTGTCAGAAAAATGCTTCTCTCTTTGGACACAAGCAAGGCTCATGGCCCCTATGGCAACCATTCCTGTGTACTGAAAGAGTGTGCATCTGAGCTTGTACCTGTGTTTTCTTGTCAGTTCAGTTTCTTTCTGAAAACCAGAACTTTTTCTGCTTCTTGGAAACGTGGTAAATCCCATCACCAAGAAGGGTAACCATTCTAACCCCTCAAACAGTCGTCCTGTTGCTTTAACATCTACCATTTCCAGAGTCTTTGAATCCCTCCTTAACTCCCATATCCTCAGACATCTTGAATCTCTCAGTCTTCTCTCTGATCACCAGTATGGCTTCCTTAAAGTGAGATCCATTAGTGATATTCTTTCCTGTCTTATTAATGTCTGATTGTCATCCCAGAAAGATTTTAGGGAATCCTTTATAGTTGCCAAACCTTTTGACAGGGTGTGGCATCCTGGTCTCATTTCTAAGCTCCCCCATTTTAACTTTCCTTCCTCATTTTGCCCTCTCATATCTAGCTTCCTATCTGGCTGATGTAGCTCCATGATTGTTAAAGGATCAGTTTCCCCACCTTTCTCCATAAACAGTTGTGTCTCTAAAGGTTCTGTCCTGTCTCCTACACTTTTCTCCTTTTTTCAATGATTTTCTTTCTTCTACAAATAACCATATGCACTCATACACAAAAGAATCAACACTGCATTCCTCCACATCCTTCAGTTATGCTCCTTTTCTCACTCAATCTGCATCTCGACTCATCACAACTTCTTCAGTAAACTCAGACTTGGAGAGCATATTTCACTGGGGAAGACAAAATCTTGTTCAGTGCCCCCAAGACCCAGTTTTTGCACATCAATTTATCGAAAATTCCTCACAACTTTCCTCTCTCCTTTGACAGTTTGGTAATTCCACTTCTTAATTCAATGAACACACTTGGTATTACTGTAGCATCCACTGTATCTTAGAAACCCCACATTATGGAAACAGGCAAGTCTGCCTCTAAGAAACTGGGAGTTCCATTTAGATGTCGATATTTCTTCCCTTCCTAACAGTTGCTCTGTTTATACAAAGGGTTGATCCATCCTTGCACAGAGTACTGCACGTACATCTTGGGCAATTCTAGCTCTGCATCCTTATTTGATCTAGTTGAGTCGAAAGCAGTCTGACTTCAAAATTTCCCCAAGCTTACTTTAGAACTTAATCTGCTTGCCCTAAGCTGCAAGGATGGTTCACTTTCCCTCTTCTATGGGTATTACTCTGGGTTTTTGCTCCAAATAGCAGGCTGCTTGTGTGCCCACACCACTAGCTAGACCGCACAATACTTGGCAAGCAGCATTACATGATTACTGTGTGACTGTTGACAACTTAAGGATAGATCATTTTGATGATTGCTTCTTTCCTTACACATTGAAGCTTTGGAATTCTCAACCCCTTTAATCTTTTCCAATAATCATGACCTGGCATATTTTTGAAAACAGGTTCTTCACTTCCTGTAAAATTCATAAATACTTTCCCCTGTCTCTCTTTCATTAACCTGTCTGTATTTCTGGTAGTGCTTGGCCTAGTTGTGGACTTTAATAATAAAAAAATCATGTATCACTTTTTTGCTTTTTGCTGCTTTCATCTACAGTGGAGAATATTTTCAATTTTTTCCATGAGCACATCAAAATGTTCCTTTTTTTATAGTTTAGCTGGACTGTATGATTCCTGTTCTGTACGTCTAAATGTGTTTTAAAAGCATATCAGCTTCTTAAGGTTTAGTTTGTTTTAATAATTTTGCTCTCTATATATAGAGTATTCATCTCATTACCATGTTGGTAACATTTCAAGTTCTGTTACGGGAGACCATATTGGAGATGGAAGAATGGAGCGAAAGGGATATTGAGCGGTTGGGGCTTGAACATGCAGGAGGGTGAAAGTTGTGCTCGGAACATAGCGAAATGGAACGATGTGGTGTACTGGGGTCGACGTGCTGTTGATGAACTGAACCAGGGCATGTGAAACGTCTGGGGTAAACCATGAAAAGATCTGTGGGGCCTGGATGTGGATAGGGAGCTCTGGTTTCGGTGCATTACACATGATAGCTTGAGACTGAGTGTTAGCAAATGTGGTCTTTTGCGTCTGTTAGCTTGAGACTGAGTGTTAGCGAATGTGGTCTTTTGCGTTTGTTAGCTTGAGACGGAGTGTTTGCGAATGTGGTCTTTTGTGTCTGTTTCTTGGCGCTACCTCGCTGATGCAAGGGGTGGCGAGTCTTTTTCCTGTGGGGCGGGGTGGCGTCAAGAATGGATGGAGGCGAGCAACTATGAATATGTACATGTGTATATGCATGTGTATGTATATGTTGGTATGTATATGTATCTACTGTGTA
>JAYMFT010316000.1:0-10059 GCA_038088735.1 Panulirus argus | reverse complement strand
TATATATATATATATATATATATATATATATATATATATATATATATATATATATATATATATATATATACTGGCTTGAGCCAGGTACCCATTTTATCGACCAACCCCCAATGGCGTATGAACAGCTGTGTTGACTGTGGATCGACTGCCGCAACCAGGATTAGAATGCATTTTAGTACTTCTCTTTTACATTCTTTCGTATATATACAACCATATCTGTTTATAACCTTGCAGGAAGCCGTAGATGGGAAGTTCTGTATCAAATATTTTTGTATATGTTATTCACTTGTCTTTATCTGTTCCACTTCGAAGTCATACAGCACATTAACTTCAACTTGCGTGCACCTGTGACCCAATAGTCTTTCTGAACACCTGTTATTCATGAGATTTTTCATTTTGGATCAGAGTGCAAGCACATCTCCACACGCGTGAGCGTCCGCATTACTTGTTCGTCTACACATATACGCAGCAACAACGAATGCGTAGCGAAATAAGGACATTCGCACACCTGTCTTATTCGCACGAACCTCTGTCTGTATCACAAACGCCTTTGTAACTAAATATCGTCAGACGAGCAAAATGTAACTATCTGAATTAGCGCCCTCCGCTATAGTGACACATTAGCACTCACCACACCAGTGACACTCATCCGCCTCCACCTCGCCATCCTAATCACGAATGCTCATCTAAGATGCAATGTGTACACAACCTCAGCGCCAGCGAGCGACTGATGAGCCCACACACCGAAAACCATCGACACCTGTAATTACTATTCGTGTGTTACGAGGAGAGTTTTACCCCCGTGTTGCCCTGTCTCTAAACCTTCTATATACGTACCATGTCTATGCTTGTATGTATAAACACACACACACACACACCAGCTTGAGCCACATACATATTTACTAACCAGTTCCAAGGTGATGAACACCTGTGTTGGGTGTAAAGGCGACTGCCTCTCCCAAGATTCGATCCCATACGGGCCTTTCCTTCGGGCGGGCCTGTGCTGACTCATGGTCAGTGATCGCAAACCACTACTCCACGGAGGCGTATGACACACACACACTGTTGGGGATATCCCCGACAGTGTGTGTGTATGTCATACGCTCCACCTCCAAGAACAAAAGATTCTCTTACCCCAAAGAGGAGTTGGAATGAGATTTCACCTCCAAGACCTACTGGTTGCGGTATGCTTTTGGCCTCTGTGTCGCTACGGGGCATCGAGTGACCAAGACAGAGTATATCTCACTCTAATTGCAATAGCCAGGGGAAGTGGGAGGAGTGGGGGGGGGGTAATAAAATGCAGCTCACCTGCCCATTACATCCATTTAAGTCATTCTGGCATTAGGGGGACGGAGGGAGGAAAAGCCATTTTGTCCGAGACGAATCATTATTCAAAACAGGCTAACAAGGTGGGACTGTCTGGGCGACATGGAATTACCTAATGGTTCCTCCCGTCAGCAGGCAACTCATCCGGCTGTGTCTCGTTATTAATCCTCCGTCGTCAGTCAGGGATGCCCTTAGTCTGGCGTTCCTTCGGCAGTGAGCAGACGAACGAGCGGGGCTCACCCGCCAATCAACGCTTGTTACTGAAGACCTGTGCACGTTATCACTTCGTCAGCGTCACAGGTCCCGACGCGGGGCGATACATCTTACTGGCTCGAAATCCCCGCTGATTCAGCTAACACCAATTTGCCTACAAGCCACATCTAAACTGCACACTTATGCAAATGAGCCTCAAATAGCTTTGTCTAAGAAAAAAAACAAGTCATTAAATTCTATTGCTGATCCCGGAAAGATTGACATTGAAATCATGGGTTTTTTAGTCTAATAAATGGGCTGGCGGCCCGGCTGCACAGCGAGGTAATCACAGTCTACCGCAAGACGCCCAGACTTGCCTGCTATATTTATAACTTCAGCGAGCGCTGCTACTGTTTTCCCTGAAGGTGATCACTTACCCAGTGGCGTACCGGAGGGTCTTCTTACCCTCTTACCCATAGGGTTACTCCTGTTTACCTACAAGATCTCTCAGGTGCCTTCAGTCACCCATAGACCTCTCAGAATGTATATATCCACGCACAGTTAATTCAGGAGTTACCCATAAGCTTATGTGTGGTTACCTGCGCCGTTACCCAGGTACCTGCGCGTCATTCAGCTCGGCTTGGGTAATTCAGAGGACCCTGCGTAGGATGGAGCTCATAGTAACCGGGCATGGGAGTCCGAGATTATAAATTCACTTGGAATTATATTTTTTTGTCGGGCTTCGTTTTTATTCACTCTCTACCTCCCCCCCCCCCTATTTTTTTTTTTTGTCCACCTCTTAGTAACTTGATATAGGTAGGTGTTACCGGACTCCATCTGCATAAGGTTATACCAAGAGTGAAAAGTCACATTTGGACAGGTTGTGTCAATGGGAGTACAGGTTCGTCACAGAACTTCTCACTCCAAAGGAGTCCACATTTCCCTGCAACTGTAAGTAACGCAGCCTCAGGCTGAAGTAGGATTTGGAAAGAGATCCTGGGTTGCACCAGGGCTTTATTTGCAAGGCAGGAGTGCAAGTGGTCGGGAGATTTCGTACAAGAGAAAGCGGCAGGAAGTCAAGAAAGTGGTGCAGGGGATAAAAAGGGTAAAAGAGAGTTGGGGTGAGCGGTTATCAGTAGACTTCAGAAAGAATAGGAACAAGTTTTGGAAGGAGATTGAAAGTGTTAGAAAAACGAGAGAACAAATTGGAACATCTGTGAAGCGGGCAAATGGGGAAGTGGTAACAGGCAGAAATAAGGTGTAATGGAAATGAAGAAAATATTTTGAAGGATTTGTGAATATGTCAGGTGATAGGATGGCAGATGTTGGATGTGTTAAACGTGGAGGCATACGGAGCGAGAGAGTAATAGCTAGTAGTACGGTGAAGAGAAAAGAGAAGGTGAAAGCCTTGGGTAAGATAAAGTGCGGCAAGGCGGCTGGAATACATGGAATTGCAGTTGAATTTTTTAAGAAAGGTAATTATTGTGTCGGTGATTTGGTGAGTTAGTATTTTCAATATATGTCTGGCTCATGGTGAGGTGACAGGATGAGTGGAATACCTATTTCGCTTCAAGTCCACGACTTAACATTAATTGCGCCTCCATAGTCACACTGTCAGCTTGTAAGTTATTCTCTTTGAATTATCTTTATACCTTCTAACTTTCACCACACTAATCTGTGAGTTTCTGATATCCTCCACTATCACAAACAGCCTCAAAAGGACCCAGTAGTGTGTTGCTGTTTGAATTCCTTTGTAATTTGTATTTGTATCTCTCCAATAGTTATTTAGAAATGAAACAAGCTTGCACACGCCAAAAAGAATTAGGGATTATCTTTGCCGTGGAGGATAATCGTCCTTGAATATACGAACGATATCTGATTCAGAAGAAACTAGCCATCGTTACTATTGTGCTATTTCGTTTCTTCTTTTTTCATTCTCACAAACAGAAATTAGCATTCGTCACACATGAAAAATGATACATCCCAAGAGATTCATACGTATATGTAACAAATGTAACACGTACATGCAACACATTGCGTCCTTGCCTGGATATCAGACACACTACAGTAGCACATATAACCACATATTGTCCATTACTTTGATATAAGACGCACTTTATCTGTGCTGCTTCCCAACGTAGAGCCACGTCCGCTGTCCTTGCCACCGCTGGCGCTGGGAGTTAAAAATTTTGCATCTGGAATTACTGCTTGTCACAGTTCGTGGAATTATCATGAGCTGCAGTAGTGTTATATAGCAAGTCTCTGGCTGGACTTATGCCTCTGGCTTATTCATATTTTCTATTACTCAATTAATGTAGCAACTAAGGAAGGTTAGGTCATGTAGGAGGTGAGCTTTGGCTATGCAGGCGGGCGCAAGCAACACAGCTGCTTTGGGTATCACATCGACACTACATTTCAAAGATTAAACTGACCACTCTCTCTCTCCCTCCCGCTCTGTCATATTCTCCTGTTGCTCAGAGCTCCCCACACGGAGCTTTTTAAAGACCATCTCACTGCCAGGTACTTGAATACCGGAATAAGGACACTCCGGTAAAGGACATTCGTCCCACTGGGGCACATCGGAAACCTGTTATACATACATAGGCCCCGCCCGGAAATCGAACCCCTTTGGGTCCTTGTCGTTTGCGACGTCAGTGTGCGCTGCTGACCCAGGCACGCTACGCTGAACCCTTAGCATGTATGATTAATTGTTGTGCGCGTATCGTTAAAGGTTATCATGCGGCCATTGATTTATAGCGATGAAGGAACATTCCCACGCGTCGCTACCCAGGCCCCGGCGATTGTTGACCATACATGATGAGTCCTCCATCGAATAAAGGTTTGCAGCGATTCCCAGGTATTTTGATATGTTTAGTTTGCTTGCATTACTAGATTCGCTTCACTATATTGGTGATGATTAATCCATTTTCCCAAAATGTAACAAGCAATCGAACGATGCCTTGTGTCATTTTGGGAGAAATTTTGTTTATTATTAAGAATAAAACGTCTTGATATCTTTACTGATATCCAGAGACCCAAGCGATCAGGGTCAGTCTATACCTGATATCTGTCGTGGGGTCTTCTCTTGACAAATCTCCCTGTCCACGACAGCTGTCAAAATGTGCCACTGTTAGGCACGAAAGGTCATCTGGTGAACGGCCTTTGACATGTTAAGACCCTGAGACGGGTTGTAGTCTTGTTGCGTACGGGTCTGGCTGACCTGGGTGGTATGTGATACCTGCTGTGTGGTGCTGCGGGGCTTGATGACCTCTAGTGAGTGTCGATGCTCTGTCGACACCAGCGTCTGCTGTGTAAGCTCTTGACGTGTAAGCTTCTGCTGTGTAGGTTTCTTCTGCTATTTAATTCCAGCTACTGTGTAGGTTTCTGCGGCACTGTAGGCTACTGCTGCTGTCATGTAGGAAACTCCCGCTCCTCTGTAGACAGCTGCTGCGTAAGCTTCCTGCAGCACTGACACCGTGTAGGTAGCTGGCCTTCATCCTTACCCTGGGACACACTACCATATCCAACCTGTCGTCAAAACCTCTTTATCATCGCTTTAGCAAGATTGTTGGGTTCTCACTGCCCGATCCTTCCACTGTCGACGGCCTGGCCTGGCCTCTTGGTGGCAAATAAGGTAACAGTCAGTCCATTCACTACCATGGAATGAGTTCATGTTTCGTAAGAAACTGGCCCGCTTTCGCGTTCAGATTTTTTTCTCCCGTGGAATCATGGCCTGAATTAGTCCTAATTCTTATTGCAATGGCCAGACGTCACTGACCTCGTGACTCGGCGTGACCTGTGCACGTAGGAATCTCTAAGGAATGTCCAGACTCTCGCTAATATCCTCCTGCTCATCACCGCTAAAGTGACTTTTTGCCTGTCGTGTCCTGTGACGAGCACTACTCGCCCGCCGCCCTACAGAATCAGTGAAGGTTCTTGATGTGCGTCCTTGAACGACCCGCGGGTGAGAGAGGTGGAGAGAGAGAGAGAGAGAGAGAGAGAGAGAGAGAGAAAGGATTAGGGAGGTGGGAGGAGGGGGGGTGATATTTCCTCCAGCCTGGGGGTAATCGCATAAGTACCCCACTGCTGACGTTAGCATGTTATCCGACATGAAGGATGTAAACATCTTTCAAATACAGACACTGTTTCAGAATTCTTGGATGCTGTAGATATTTGCTTTCCTGGGATCATTTCCAGAGGAGCTTGTCGTCGACCATACCTTACACACACACACACTCACACGCACTCAGGTCTCCCGCTCACACTCCTCGGCGAAACGAGACGACAACGCACCGTAGACCATTGGCCTTGGGGGGGGGGGGGACCCCGGTGTACAGTCTGGTTAGGTGAAGCACTGCGAAAACTTCCGAGTCCTTATCCAGGAGACCTGGACCTCTGAGTGGGCAATTAGGACCCATCGTTTAGCATCAATAGATACAAAGACCCCGTGAATGCAGGAGCCAATTAGACTGCCGTACGTATATCACTGTGACAGCGAAGAACAACAGATCGCGAGAAGGAAAAGCCTGGCAAATGATTGCTCCTACGGTGATGAGTTTGTCCACAACACTGGAAGGCAAAAACTGACAATATATTGGAACTTTACCCGACTATTTATGAATATATATTGTGACTTCCCACTGAATGTGTGGTAACTTTCATCAAAAATATCATCCGATCTGATAGCTGAACGAAGTATATGAATCTCCCTCCCTTGATGAAGTCCCGTAATGATAGCGGAGAGTAAAAGCTTAAATGGCATAACTTTATTACTTTCACGTCACAAGCTACAGTCTCCGGTGTTTGCTTGAGTTATTGGCTTTGTTTTTGGCTGATCTTACTGATGTAGAAGGCTCGATGTGATGACGACACGAAGGCTCGGTTTTGTCTCTCTTCAGTCCGCTCCAACACCTCGCTGGTATGAAATATTACTGAAAGATCCGAAAGAATGTCAAAAATTCCTCGTTAATCTTCATCTATTGATTCTTTTCAAAACTGAGTCGCGATCGACCATCCTTTACTGAAAATCTATTTTTCCAAAATGGATAATGTCATGATCCTCGAATTCTTCCACACGTTCAAGGTGCTCGGCCCCACACGACACATGTCCTCCACCTCACAACCGATAATCTGGGTGAAGCCAGACACATAAAACACTTCATCTGTATCGACTTATAACTAACACTTTTACACAGAGATTTCGAGATTAAGTAGCATCTTCAAGAGGGTTTTACATCATCATTCAGAACATATGTTTTTTATCACAATTGATTAACGTAACGCAATTTGTTGTCAGCAAAGTTCCTCGCTGCAGCAGATCACCCAAACAATTTCCGAAATGAAGGATGTTCTCGACATCACTTTGACTTGCCGGCGGCTCGTGCAGCCGTCACCTCCACCACATGTCAAAGCCGGTCTGTGGCTCTCATGTGGACGTCAACAACCGAGGTGGTGCCCGATCTCCTACTGCTCCTCTGCCTCCTCCTCTTCTTTCTCCTCCTCACACTCCTCCTCCTTTTTCTCCTCTTCCTCCATTTCTTCCTCGTCGTGCACTCGCTACCCACATCGCGTCATGTGGGCAGGCTGTGGGCAGGCAAGGGGTTACTGCATGATGGATGGTGGCCTCGCATGACGCCTCGCTGGGCACTCTTCCCCAACAATTACCTCAGATTACAGCCTCCCTTGCTCCAGGAATCAGGAAACCTCGGAGTTTACGCTGGGTGTTTGAAGTGTGAGGATCAAGGTTGGGTACGGTGTAGTTACGTGTAGGAATCAAGGTTGTTGTGAGGGTAATCCTAAAGATGAGGACTGGCTTCGAGCCTATTCCTAATGAGGTGGTATAATGAGGATTGGCTGCTTGGCTAGTAAGAGGTAGTTTGCGGTGAATGAGGACGGAAAGAGTGTTTTCAAGTTGTGTTTGTGGGTGAGGTTGAAGATCATAGTGTTAGATGTGTGTCAAAGGTTTCTATTAAGGTGTGGATGTGGGTGATAGTGGGTGTTGGAGCGGGTGTGGGTGTAGTTGGCTATTGACTGATGTTTGATGTAATTCATAGGTACAGAGGGAGGGTGTGGGCGCCTACCATTTGGGACACCAAGACCAAGACCCTGTGTACTCGAAGCTCACAGACACCCAGGAAAACTCTTGTATTGAGGTTAAGATAGATTACCTTAGGTGAGGTTAAGATAGGTTACCTCGGGTGAGGTTAAGATATGTTATCTTAGGTGAGGTTAAGTTATGCTTGGTTAGTTAAGGTTAGGAGTTTGCGGGCTTTCCCAAGGGATTTCCTAATTGGTATCAGGAGCGACCTGCAGCCGAACGTCACTTCATTTTGAAGTGTCACCATAAAGGAGACCTTTGTGTCCCGTGTCTTGAATGAGGACACAAGGGACACCCCTGTTCATGCGGGATCAGCCACGGGTGTAGCGATGCATTGTGTCGCATATAAGGCTGTCTCGGGTGCGTTCTCCCCAACGCTTTTACCCGTGGCGTAATTATCTTCTATTTGCAGTCTTCCAATTATCTGGATAATCCTGCTTGCGTGTGTATATGACTGGGTGCGTTCTTTTAGTGCTTTGAATTTATATAGAAGTGTGTATGTTTGTCTTCCATTGTCCGTATGTATAAGTATATTTTCCATATATATACATGTATTCAAGAATATGTATTTACTCTTACGTTTGCATGTGGATATTTACGACAGGTTCATTAGTGTGTGTGTGTGTGTCGATGGAGCCAGGTGTCAGATCAGGCGTTGGTAGAACCAAGTTTCGTTAGAGCCAGGTGTCGGCAGAGTTAGGTGTCATGCTAGTTGTTGGTTAAGGCAGGTGTGTTTAGAGCTAGGACACGGTTGAACCATTGTATCGTTAGAACCAGGTGTCGGTAGAGGCAGGTGTCAGGTTACACTTCACTAACCTTTTATTACCCTGTTGGAGGTCACTGTAATGGCGAGGGACGGCCAGGCGCCCAAGTGACGACAGTGAATCTCTCAACTCTCACCAGATGGCTGTGGGTCCAGTTGCAGTTACACCACACTGCTGGAGCCCCTTAATGATTCTCATACATCACTAACCAGTCATCACACTGGTCTAAGTCTAAATATCTAACTCCTGTCACCGGTCGCGTTCAAACGTTTCTCACCTGGACTTGCAAAGGTCAAATGAGAGAGAAGAAAATCTTTCTGTTTTGCGTGATTGGAACCCGGTACTGGAGTTGCTATGGGGTCGATATCAAACCCAGGCAATCGTTAATGTTGAGGCTGCTGTGAAAAGGGAAGACGCGAATATAAAACAGATGCAGAAAGTCTTGCAAAGGACTCCATACCGTCGTTTACAATGTGCTTCTACATACGAAGCGTCTAAGCACATAGTTACCTTTGTATCAAATACCTAAAGAGACGACGTTGTACAGTTAGCGAGGTTGGCACTTGCTGCATCCGCGCCACAATCAACTCCACCACCAACAGTATCCAGCATTAAATATCAGGCCATCTCCAACATCACCCCCACCAATAACACTCAACATCTTCACTCACTATCACCCTCTCCAACAGAATCCACTGTCACAAGTCCTTCCTTGCACCTCCAACATCTCCCTCTCCAACGACATCCACCATCACAGGTCCGTCTTAGCCTCAAGAAACATCACCTCCGGCAACACCCACTCGTCAGAGGTCCGACCAGTGACCCCTTTCCTCATCATATCAGTAAACCTTCAGAGGGAAGAAACTATTCCAACACTTTGCAACTTATCACGAGCTAAGACCCTGAGTGTTTCAGTGCTTCACATCCTCAGAGGGTTCATTGTTCACCGTACCTCTTCATTCCAGTTTAAGGCTTGACGAAAATTAGTTATCACACTTACGGCTGCTGTAAGTGGATTCCGATTGTTATTCTTGGTAACCATTCTCACCGGATAGCATTGTCGGACACTGGGAGGACAGACGCCGACACGGGTATGTCGAAACAGTCAAGGGAAAGTAGAGATATAACCACCTCATTCACGGAACATGATCTCGACTAACAATAGAACGCTTGCTGTCAGTTGCACCATTATTACAAATTTGAACGCTATTCAGATCCATCATAAAGATTAATTCTCCGTGCGTGCACGTCCTCACGTAGCTTCCTTGGTCTACCGTTGTGGTGTAACGCACCGAACCAGTTTAGAACCCGAACATCAGACCAGATGAGAAGTACTGGACTAAATTGCTAACGCTTCATCCCCGCAGCAAGAGCGAATCAATAAAACTCTGTCTTTACGAGCCTGACCATCGTAAACGCACCAGCAGTGGATTCTCATTCCCCACAATCGTATCCTACGCCAGTGAGAAAATGTGTCAGACGTGCTATCGAACATTATATATAAAACAAGACACTGCAATATATCTTGATAAACCCCATTACGGCGTTCATGGAACTATAGAGTTATCATGTAATACATAGACGAAATTTATCTTAATTTAGACGTCCTGATATATATATATATATATATATATATATATATATATATATATATATATATATATATATATATATATATAT
>JAYMFT010315989.1:0-10059 GCA_038088735.1 Panulirus argus | reverse complement strand
GTGTGTGTGTGTGTGTGTGTGTGTGTGTGTGTGTGTGTGTGCGCGCGTGCGTGCGTGCGTGCGTGCGTGCGTGCGTGTGTGTGTGTGTGTGTGTTTTATATCATGGTCCAATACTCGTGTGCCTGTGGGGAGTAACGGTTCACACCTCTCCGCTCAAAAGAGCTACCCGTTACCGGCTGCAGGATTACCAGCTTATTATCACAGCGTTAAGTCACAGCTGTACACAGACCCCCAGACAAAAGCGCAAGGGGCATCTGCATATGGGTGACGCAGCAGATCGTGCCGTTGTACGTGCTGCCTCGCTGAGGGTGCGAAAGGAGGAGGAGGGAATTTAATTATCTTCGGTAATCACGTTACGTCATAACAACGACGAGCTGAAGGCTGCTCTCTCTCTCTCTCTCTCTCTCTCTTGGCTCTCGCACAACTGCCTGACGTTTACACCAAGGCGATATTCATCATGGAAAAAGATGATGGCCGCGAGAAGCAACAACGGCCGGTAAAAAATACACCTTTGCCATAATCATAACTTACGTCCATTTGGCGTCGTGTCCTCTACATCGGCAGCAGGAGACTGTGGCCAGGCAGGGGCAGGGCCTCCGGTGCACCACACTGTCTCATGATGCAGTCTTCACGCTCGTGTACGCTGGCCTGTGCAACGTCCCTACTCTGATGCAACCGAAGAGTAATATACCTTAAAATCTTTTGAAGAAAAACCAGGAATACTCCTGTAATGTTCTCATTATGAGGCCGGGAGTAGGATGAACGGCTGCGAGCCCTCAATATCTGTGGCATTTTTCCCTAATATTACCGACAGCATCTCTCCTTCACAGTGGCTTTATCCTACTCAGAGTCTACCCACTGTGTCAGTCCCTCTGATTATATGATCATGTCTCTCTTGTCTCCACGCTCTAGCGAACATCGGACGACTGCTTCAACCCTGCCGAAGTAATCTGAATAATTCCCTGGACTCGTGCGGCAATGAAAGGTCTCTGGCCATTACCCTGAAAATTCCTTCCTGTTCTATATGCGTAACTGGGCGTAGGTGCCTCCAACAGCTGGCCCTGTCACCAAGCTGCCGTCTTACTCCTTTGCTCATTCAGGCAGTTGCAGGCCGCGGCGGACCTGGAGCCCTTGCCCGACCTGTTTCTTATCCACAAAAACAAGGACTAACAACAGCTAAAGCTGTCACAGCTTGCATGTACGACAGCAAGTCTAGGCCGCAAACACCTGACATCACTGATAAGGCGCAATGCTCCGCCCTCCGTCCAACAACAGTTCCGTTGTCCAACAGCGAGCCAAAGATATTATTACGTTAATGATAAAAAAAAAAATCACAACGCGACAAGAATATGTGGGATATATTACTTAAGAAAATATTCTTAAAGTCACTTCGGTGTTAGACGCGTGATTAAGCTATAAGGTCAAGGAGATACATCGAATGCTTTCATTATCTTTTGAAACATTAAAGCACAAAACGTGTTGAAGTAAATAAAGCTTTTTAAAACTATCTGAAATCATAACGATAACACACGCACACACACACAAACACACTATATATATATATATATATATATATATATATATATATAGAGAGAGAGAGAGAGAGAGAGAGAGAGAGAGAGAGAGAGAGATAACAGACATACAGGTCGTTTCAGAAATCTGGAATCACTAGCAAAGGAAAACTGACCAATCAATGATTGACATAAAAAAAAAAAAAAAAATATCGCCTATGTGTCCAGACTTGAGACATAAAGCCTGAATCAGTGTCGTGTCTGTAGACCAACATGTGAAAATCTCTGTTACAATCTGTTGTGGCAGACGGGAGGGAGTGACACCTTAACATGGCCACCTGCAGACCTCGTGTGAAATTACCTGTAAACAGTTACGGCCAAGGCTGTTACAACACGCGAAGTTACACGGTCATTCTTCGTTTACGGTGGTAGTGGAAAGTGGTTGTGACGTGTGGTTGTGTGGCGAAGCAGAGTCGTATTTTTGTGTGGTGTGGATGTGCGGTGCAGCGGTGTCGAAGGGCTGTGAGGCGCAAGTGTGGTAGTGATATGGCTGTGTGGAGAGGTAATGTGGTCTGGTTTTGTGAGTGCAGTTTGGTGCGGCACTTAACGAGAGAGTAGTGTGGCACGGTCGAGCGGCCCAGCCGTGAGCTGTGGTACGAAAGTGTGCTGTGGTAATGTAAGGCGGCTGGAGGTGTAGCAAACACTATGGCAATCCACTTCTCCACACCCAGCCCACTGTGATTCATCCACGGCATACGAGAGAGAGAGGAAATATCAATGATGAAATACGTGAAAAAAAATTAATAATAATAAAATGACACCTCTCAAGTCATCCTGTTGGATAATTCCATTCCCCTTTCTGTGTCTTGTCCTCTCTCCTCATCAGCGTACCCGCGCCCGCACACTTCCCGTCATGAGACGCTAAGTCGTGAGAAGGTCAAAGGAAAATGTCAGTCCTCGCCTGGCCCTGTGACTGCTCGGTCTGGAAAGGTGAAACCTGTGCCGCTGGAAGCCACCGCTCCATCAGCGAGTGTTTACGTAATGAGGCCTTGTCACTCCCCTCCCCCGCCCGAACGCAGGACTTGGTGGAGGGGCGGCTGGTAATCCAAGAGGTAGCTGCCCGTGCCACTGTCCCTTCACATCTTTGCCAAAGACACTCATCCCACACACTAGTGTTGAGGGGTAGGGGGTGGGGGGTGGGGGTGGGGGGAGGTTCTTGCCTAAAGCAGGGCCGTAGTCAAGACAAACCTGACCTGTCTCTCAGTAACATAAGGGTGGTTTAATCAAACTCTGCTGGACGCTCCTTTACGTAGTGAGACAGTAGATACAGCAATACGGAATCCGCTGTTTCAGTGTACACTAAGTGTCCCAGGCAGTTATCAACTCCTCTGCATAAAGTCCTCAACGTTGCAACAACCTCAGCCCCGTCAAGCAGCCCAGGATGGTTAAGGTGTAAGGGTGGACACGAGTGTGCTCTTCTCTAGCCCAGGTGATGTATTTCCACCGGCCAACGCGTCGTACCGCTGCTGTAAAGAGGCGAGGCTCGTCGGCTGGTGGCAATTTCCACCCACCAGAGAGAGAGAGAGAGAGAGAAAGAGAGAGAGAGAGAGAGAGAG
This sequence comes from Panulirus argus, assembly GCA_038088735.1. NCBI lineage: Eukaryota > Metazoa > Arthropoda > Malacostraca > Decapoda > Palinuridae > Panulirus > Panulirus argus. The sequence goes on along the minus strand of JAYMFT010315989.1, from coordinate 6,932 downwards.
AGAGAGAGAGAGAGAGAGAGAGCTGGTGTGGGTGGTGCGTTAAGACTGTTGACACGTGCAGGCCGGCCCGCGCGTGTGCCGGCGCCTCCACCTGCCTCTTACCTGACCACTCTGAGCAGGATTCAGCTCACACTCGTAACATAACGAGAAAATTAAACATAATTCCACCACTCAGTCACTGTCCATAAACCAGCTTAGATACTAAAGTATCCATAGCAATAACAGGACGAATTTCTCACAGGGAAACAACAGAGAGCACATGTTATTGATTTCCTCACTCGCATGACACGGTCGGCTCTTACGTAATCGCCCAGAGGATAAATGACACATGATATCAGCAAATGTTATCCGACTGAACAGTTTCAAAATCTGTTGTCACGCTCAATGAATACACAGATATCCGTCGTGGTCATGTCACGAGCGATGTTCCTGCTAGATTTAAGGCCACGTCCGTCCAGATATCATCAATTCGCCAAAGATATTACAACTGCCTCCTTTGAGCTCTCTACATGCACCTAATTCACCAACACCTGACCATGAGCAACATTTGAAGTATTGATCTCCGTGGATGACAACTGTGACTGACCGATTCTCTTCTGCCGAACTGGAATACCTTCTGGATGTGAGATGTTGACCATTTTATGTCTCCCACTTAAACTGTCTTGGTTCTGTGATGGTGAACTTGCTGGAAGGATATTATCAAAATTCCCTCAGCAAGGTATTAATATTAGATCACTGCAGGTACTGGAAACGCTTCACAAACCAGATACCGCTACAGTCATGCTGGACCAACATACAGTGGCGCCTCACCAGAGCCGGACGGACTCCATCAACATGCCAACCGCTCCGGAGACCCGTAAGCATAATCACGTAAGGTCCTACTGTAACATCAAACAAATGTATAAGAGTTCAAAAACAGATCTTGGTAGAATATTGATTATCATGTGATTATTTTTTATCTCCAAGTTACACCCAGAAATTGAAACACACTTGCCATGGAATACATCAAATCCTGGGATATGTAGAAGAGACCATACAATCAAACTGCCACACTCCTGCCTGTAATATATTCTATGATGCTTGTGAAACAGATGAATAACTTGTTGATGTTATCTCAGAGTGTGTATAAATGTTTCTTAGTCGCGTTAAGCAGGTGCGAAATCATGCACCAACGATACACTTTGTTCAAATACAGTACCGAAACAAATATGACTGAACAAAGCGAACCTGGTCTCTTCCTCAACGAGAACATGATCTCTTCCTGTTATGATGAAATACGAGTGAGAACCACACAAAGTGACTATGAAAGAACTGCTACGTGTGCGACTAGATGGACAATTCAACTGCAATAACACCAAGGATGCCTGAAGAATTCTGGAACTTGTCAACCAGCATAAAACCAAATCAAAATCCTCGAACCTGTCAACCAATATCAACCAAGACCAAAATTCTTGCACTTGTCACCCACGAATATCTAACCCACTCTAAGTCTGATACATACGATAACAAAGGGGAAAATGAAAAGTGAAAAATGAATTATCATGAGAATCATCTGTCATCATCAACTACGACTGCCCATGTGTGCAAACATTTCACATCACATATCAGTATGGAAATTCAAAAGATCGTATGACGCGTCACCACAGGTAGTGAGTATCTCTTCTTAAGCAACAGTCTGCAAAATATTCCACCAGATTTAAACACAGTGTGAGTGAGCACAGTCCCGGCAAATGCCGAAGCTGACGCCAATATTTCCGTGCTACGCCTTGAGAGAACTCATTGATTTCCGTCCCGTCTCTCTCTGTCTTCAGTTCCAGTCAAAATTCTGGGAAAGACAAGGTATGAAAATGCGTGCTGGAAATTCCAAGCAAAGGAAACGTTCAAAGAAGAATGTCACATTGACATTCACCAGCTCTGTACAGCAGCAATTTATATTTGCTACGAAAGAAAGAAAAAATGAATGGGCTTCATTCGAAAACGATATTGCCCTTGACTTCAACCGTTTGTGATACATGTTTAACATTTATAACATCCTCTCTAAAGTGCTAATGCCTTAAAATTAATGAAATACTTATGTTCCCAATTTTTAACTTTATTTTACAGAAGAACAGGTCTGATTACAAACTGTGAACACATTTAGTGTGAATAAATGGATTTCGACACGAACACTGTCTATGAATCAATCAGATACCTTAGCTATGGAAGAGGGGCGTGGCTTCTTCGCCAACGTATCGTACGGTGACTTTAGCGTCATAACAAGAATCTCCTGCTCACTGCGACGATGGACGCCAAGAATTCATGTAAGAGTTCAAGAAGTGCGACACCCACCACTCAAAAATCCAGTTATGACTGACGGACGGACCAGTAGGACGTGTTGAAGAGGTGAAACACTTGGGCATCATCCCGGAAGACAAACTGATTTAGTCAGGTCACTGTGGCTGCAGAACATGGGAATAACGTCTGTTCTCTACATCTGTAGTTACAATTACGATACTGCTCAATATTCTTACTGATTTGATCTGCATAATCATCTGAAACAATGCGTGATGAGGCTATGGAGAGGAGCTGGAAGGCTTACAGATCCCAGCGTCATCGCTACTGAAAACCAGTCCTGAATATCATCAGTAAAGGCGTCCAGTACTGTAATATGTGGCAGTGTGTGTCAGAATCCTCCATTACCACGTTACTGCGTATTCATGAGGTCCGCAGAATACTGAGGGTGTTATCATGCAGGGAGACTAAGGGCGTCATCATTCAGGACATTGTGGGATGTCATCATGCAATACAATGAGGGTGTCATCATGCTGTACACCGAGGGTGCTATGATGCACCACCATTGGGGTGTCATCATGGAGGAGACTGATGGTCTAATCCCGCAGGAGTGACAATCACGGGAAATCCTTCCCATCAAGTTACTTCATCATACCTAATCCTCAGGGTCTATCATAACGTGCAATTACATGTAATGTCACAATGTAATCCTCATCAATGACACTGAATGCACAATGATGTAATTCAGCTCAACGTTTTCAGGGCTGTCGCTAATAAATCAAGTTCCAAGCGGCTTATACATCATCTCCCTGCCTGTCTGTCTGTCCATAACCTGTTATGGCAGAGGCAGCATAACCTTAAGTTAATGCCACGAGCAGAGAGAGAGAGAGAGTTGTAAACAGGAAGAGGTCAGCTGCACGGGGCGAGTCCTGTTAAGTACACCATGATGCCGGGGCTGTAAGGCTCAACACGACCAGATGCTACACAACCGTACCGTCTCCGATCCATAGCATTGTTGTTGGGAAAGTAAAATGCTTGATGGTACGTGTGCTTTACTGTACCACACGCAGTGCAGGTGCTCTACTGTACCGCTTTTGAGGTACAGGTGCTCTACCGTAATACATGTGGTACAGATGATCTATCGTACATGTACTGGTGATCTACTGTACCACATGTGATACATGTGCTCCACTGTACATGTACTGGTGCTCTGATATACCACATGTGTTACAAGGACTCTTGTACATGTGGCGCAAGTACTCTACTGTTACTCATGTGGTACGGGTGCTGTACCGTCCATGTGGTGCAGGTGCACTACCGTACCACATGTCAAGTGACCTATCTGGCAAAGGTTCTTCTCGTTCTCACGGATGTCGACTGACCTATACGCCAAGGTTCCACACGCCTCATGCTCCCTCTCACGGCTGCCAAGTAACCCATACAAGAACTCTTCTACTTCGAAGTATTTGCATTACGTAAAATGTCACAACGGACGATTGGAAGCAAAAGTCCTGAAGGTTCATCGGCTGGTTGGAATTTCCAGGATTTTGCATAGATACGCAATGATAAATCTCTCTCGTTTATCCTCCTGAGATTAAAGTGTGAGAAATTTTCGATCTTTCTCAATAATTTAGTTTTTCTGATGTCTGAGTGTCAATTCCAGCGAAGAGTGATCTTTGTACATTATTTAACTCGAAAGTTTCACCTGTATTAAAAGGATGACAGTTGCATAAAACACTATCTCAATCCAGAGAGTACAAAAGTACTTTGAGTTTTTTCTTATCATTCTCGTCATGTGGGCTCGCATACTCCTGCCTACCATCTGCAAAAAGACAACTCCGCTCTCTGAAGGTAACATATCGTCAAACATTATACTTATTTTTTGCATCTTTCAACTCATGTTATGATGTTTATTTGGGTTCGGTTGCGTGTACGAGTTTTTAGTTCACAACAACGCAGTAGCTTTTTCCAGAGATCACCGTCCAGTGTTGTGCATAATCTAGAATTTCATCATTTTTTCCCTAGCTGGGTCATACAAACGGAATATACGAATTCTGAAGTCCCCCAGAGTAGAGTGTACCATTTATCATGTCATATAGTTTAACTTACAGTATACCTGACGCTGATCTCGGAGGCAGTCCTCCCCAGGGGTTTACTGCGAGGCCAAAACTGTCTTGTTGTTCCTCCACTCCATCAGGATGTTGGTTGCCGCGGCCCCGATGACCTTACGTAATAAACACCACAGCCTGGATGGCCTGGTACACTTTACATATACTTACCCTGGGCCATTTTTATACACCTCCACAGTAAACTGTATAGCCGTATAGTGATTGTGATGGGCCCGGGAACTTCAAGGTGTATGATCTTGTACTAAGCGCACGTTCTAGATTTCTGTAGTTAACATTCTATACAGTCTTCCATGCCTGTCGTGCAAACAGGGAACTATTTTTTGGGTGCGAATGAGGAACCAAAGCCTTCCGTAATTTTCCATGGGTAAATTATAATAAACTTCTCCTGTCTACGTTCCAGCGGGTACCACCTCAGCGTTTTCAGTCGTTCCCATTACTTCAGATCCTTGACGGTGTCAATACGGGCAGTGAAAGATCTTTGTACACTATCTAAATCTGGAAATTTTATTCGCTTTTGAGAGGTGGTGTTAGCACACAGCAGTGTTCTGTCAGGGAGAGTATCCGTGCCTTGAAGAACTTCATCACTGGCTTTCCTTCACGTCTCTTGCAGGTCTGCCAAATCCAGGCTGCCATCTTTCGGGCACAGACGGACTATTGCCCTGTTGTGTGCGCCGATATGACTGTCTCGTGAATAGGATATGGCGTCCGCTTCTGTCTAGATATTTGTAATGAATATCAATTTTTCGCTTAACACTCCATCGTGGAGGAGCTGGAACATTCCACCATGAACCAGCAAGCTTACCGTGCCGGCCCTGCGACAACTAAGACCCCACCACCACAACAAAGGTGGGCACGTGGCAAAGATGTGTCCATTATCTGAGCGGAGAGGGAGACTGCAGGGGGCAGGGAACGGTGTGTTACCTGACTCCCTCCCTCCCTTCTCCTGCACACCGTCCTAGCTCGGGCCTCCATCATGGTGTAATGCCCTTCAGTGATTGACCTTAATCCGTCCAATCATCTTAAGGTATTCAGGGCAACAGACACCGAGGTAGGAGACACGTCCCAGGCCATCCCTTGCAGGTATCTGAGGTGCCTCACAGATGAGCCTCTTACCTTGGCTCTCTCTCTCTCTCTCTCTCCTTCTGTGAGAGAGTGAGCAGAAAGCAGGACTGTGTGATGGTGACCACACTGCTGGTTTGGTGAGAGGACACCTAAGTTGGACCCAGTCAAGGCCGAATTCCCATATATCTTCTCGGTGTACGTTTATCTCTACCGTCCATTCCTTTCCTGACAGGTTTTTCGTTAACGTTCTCGTCTTCTCTCTCTCATATATATATATATATATATATATATATATATATATATACTTATATCTATTTCTTATCCTTTTGTACTTATATATATTTCCCTCTTTCTTTCACGCTCGTCCACCATCTCCCGCGCTCGCGTGATAGCGTCTGGCACAGGCGACTGGGTCTTTGAAGAAATGTTGACACTTGGTTCCTTCCTCTGTTCCTTGTCTTCGAAAGTAAATAACAGGAGGGGAAGTATCATAACCTCCCGCTCAAGTTCTTATTAGTCGCCTTGTACGATACGCAGGAGGTACCCGGGTAGTATACTTTTTGATATACATATATTGTATTCTAGTAATTCAGGCGACAAAAAACAAATAAGTGGATTAAAAAAATCCACAAATTTTGCCTGGAAAAGCATCAACGGCGTGGTAAACATTTCCTCCTACATTTTCCACCCACGGTAGAATGGGAAGTCACCCTACGGCCTGGAGTGTGGCACTGGCCTGTGTTGACGACGCTTCCTTCCTATAGATTTTCAGCTTCCCTTTGTCCTCTAACGAACAGCTTCCTCTTCGGTCCGCTGTGGTTGTCACTGACTGAGCGACATCTCCCACTTACTCTACCAACAGTGGGGTCCCTCGGGGTTCTGTCCTGTAGCCCACCTCGTTTCTTCGCTCCACGAATGATATTCTCTCTTACAGATGGTAACAGGTGGTAGGCAGCAACCGACCAGGCGGGTATGTAACCTGCACCACCAGTCTGAGCACTGGAAGTTAGTGACGCCTACGCAGAAAGCCAGAGCCTTCAGTGGCTGTCAAGTGTCATTCCTTTGGCTCAGGTTGCAGTACTTTTTTCTGCCTTCGTAACATCACGGAACTGGGAAGCAATTAGATATAACTGAGTAAAAACGCAATTTCTGTGTGTTTTGTTTCTAAATCTCACTCGTTCCATACAGTGTAATTATAAAACATCCAAATTCAACCCAGCAATAACATAATCATGTCGGTCATAACCACATCCTCCACTCTATCCTGGAAACCCCACATAAATCAACATCGCAAAAACTGCTTCTCAGAAGCTGTGGTTGTTGTACTGTGACTGTAACTATCGTTCTTTTAAGCGTGTACCCCACAGCTACAGAGCCTCACTCGCCCTAGTACGGTATATATATATATATATATATATATATATATATATATATATATATATATATATATATGTGTGTGTGTGTGTGTGT
>JAYMFT010315978.1:0-10060 GCA_038088735.1 Panulirus argus | reverse complement strand
TATATATATATATATATATATATATATATATATATATGTGTGTGTGTGTGTGTGTGTGTGTGTGTGTGTGTACATATGTGGATGTGTCTTTACATAGACAAACACTGAAAGAAAATTATATATCACATCAGTATACATTTATCCCTTTAACTGCAGTGACCCTTTGATCTTCAGTGACATTATCTTGGAACAGCAAATCCTACACAGTTCATCAGGTTTGATTACAGCCGGAAAGATTTCCAGGTATTGACGCTTTGTGCTGTCGGGTAAGTTGTTTTTCTCGTTGTGGCTAACCTTGGAAACTGGAATTATGTTGTGCTTCATGCACCGTGCGAGCCTTGAAGCTCGAGTAATCCTTCGTTAAGACCGTATCGGGCTCTGGAAAGTGGATTGTAAGCCAGATTAATGTTTCATCTGAGCCTGGAACAACCATAGCACGCTCTGTGTCGCTACGAAAAACCAAGAAGGCGTTTGGAAAATGGATTCTGTTTTGCGTTCCACACTCCTCTTCATCTCAGCAAGTGCACGTGTCTTTTGTTCACAATAGTTTTTGCATTATTTTGACCTAGAAAACGACCTTTCCTCGTGAAAAATACATTTTGGAGAAAACTGGAATTTCTGCGTTCCTTGATGAGTCTAGTAGCCTTTAATGCAAGGTCCGTTCCCTCAACCTTATTTCCAGCAGGACTGGACTCAACATTTCTTCTGTCGGACACGGAAACTGGAAATTGAATTCTTTATCGCCCACAGCATGTCATGCGGAAGCAGTAACTGGAAACTAAACTGCGTATTGTCAGCCGCATGCCATCCGGACATGGAAACTGAAAACAGAATTTTGTATCCCCTTCAGCATGTCATCTGAAAATGTCAACTGAGAACTGAAGTGCGTGCTGCCCGCATCACGCTATCCAAACCTGGAAACCTGGAAAAGCAATTTCAGCACCAAACGTCGTACAAGTTTGAATTGACATTCTTCACAGTTTTGTCTCAGCCTGGAAGGGTTGAGTTCTGTTCCTTCCTTAGTACTTCAAAGATAACTGGATGGTTGGAAGAGTCTTCGCAGCGAGACCTCAGCATGGACGGATCGCGGGAAGAGGGAAGAAGCCTTTGTGCCAATCTCTTGACTCTGAACTTTGACGGGCGAATGAAACACTTGAGTTCTGTTGGATATCGTTTGTCACCACATTGCAGTGGTGGGTGTTTATATTTGTTTTCAAAAGTAAGGAGGAAAAAAAAAAACAAGACGGGAAAGAGACGGGTTGAGAAAGAGAGGAAGAGACGGGCTTGGATAGATAGAGAGACACAGACAGGCAAATGGACAGAAAGACAAAGAGACAAACACACATACTGACGCACAGGGAGACAGACAGACAGACAGACAGAAAGACAGAAAGAAAGACGGAAGGACAGACAGGTAGATGGAGACAGAGACAGGAAGCTGAACACTAAAGCCGATCTGGATAATTCGCTGACTCGAGTAGTGGACAATTAACGTGAGTAGTGACAGCCATGACGAGATTTTTATGTCGTGTTCCGCTCCGGCGATAATCCCGTTAATGTGAAGCATCCTGATGGGCGAACTCGAGCAGGTTCGAAGCAGGGCGTTATTTATTTCCATTTTTCCAGGAGTCGGACACGCGATAATGGCTGGATGATAATGCCATCCGTTTAAAGAAAGCAGAGATATTTTCTCTCCGGATAAATGCTTCTTACTTTCTCTCTCTCTCTCTCTCTCTCTCTCTCTCTCTCTCTCTCTCTCTCTCTCTCTCTCTCTCCATACGATATAGTGTTTCTAAACTTCTCTTTTTTTTCTCCCTCCCCCATTTTCGTAATTCTAGATCCCTTTGGTCACTCTTTTCTCACTTATTTACCGTAACATTCGGTTCCATCTCCCTAATCTAATGTTTCTCACCGGTTCAATTATCCTTTGTTACTTTCGCAAATGACCCTACTATTCCCCTAACCCTGTTTAATTAGGGATAAATTTCCCCCCCTCTGTTTACATTGCTGATTCCATTTCCACGTTTCTGGTCTCGCGCTTTCATCTCTCTCTCTCTCTCTCTCTCTCTCTCTCTTCTTCTTCTTCTTCTTCTTCTTCTTCTCAGGGACTTCATTTCACAGGGCTACGACAGAGCTCAGAAAGCGAGTCACCCCCTCTAGGCAGGACCACAGGTCAAGAAGCGTGGTAGTGTGTGTGTGTGTGTTGTGTGTGTGTGTGTGTGTGTGTGTGTATGTGTTTCTTTAATGATCACAAGACAACTGAGGAGAGGGCGCTCACTCTATTCATAAAGGATCCTCTGCTATGTTGAATCGTTCATTGTAATGTTGGAGAGAATGTTGGTGAACGGAATGAAGACGAGAAAGTGTAACATGTATATACCTGGGGACTGTCGTTTGAGATGGTTGCATTAAATCTGTTGGATTGAAATTTAAGACTGGGTTGGAGGTGGTGTGGCTCTTTATTGTTTGCTGAGTTATTACAGTGTGAGTGTGTTTCGTAGATGAACAGCTGGGTTGACTGTGGACCGACTGCTGCAACCAGAATTCGAACCTATGCACTCGACCCCGGGCGACCCGTGAGTAGGACAAAGTCAACAAAGTTAACCACGGATGTGCAAAACCTGTATATTTACCTGCGTTGAGTTTCATGTGTCATTTCTCTGACCACTCCGATAATTTGTCATGATCTATTTAAGCTAACTGGCAGTCTTACCCATCTTTTGAATCACCCAAAAATAAGGAAACCTTAGACACGAGACCTAATTCTAGATTATCAGTATACACTATGGAAACAAGAGGACCAAGGATCGATCCCCGTGGCACACCAATCGTCACGCTCTGCCAGTCTGAGGCCTGGTCGTTTAAAACTGCACGTTGCATGGTTGCAATCCCCAATTCAGTGATGTCAAATAGCATATCTGTCACTTGCGTGATATTTCATCGAATGTCCTTTGAAATCTGGGTATAATATTACTTCAGGGAGTACCAATGAGTCTTGGCTGTTGTACATACCACTGAAAAATTCTGTTAAATTTGTTAGACAAGAAGTTTTGCTGCGGAAGCCAAGTTGGTTGTCTGATATCGCTAAAGAGATCTACAAATGTCAAAACTTTTGTCTCCGATCCTTCCATAGTTTTACCTAGAACTGACATGGGGCTAATTGGGGCGGAAATTCACGACACATTTCTTACCAGCAATCTCTCTTTTTTTTTTATACGGGTGATATTCGCCAATTTATAGATTTTTTTTTTATACCTTACCTTCCGTTAACGATTTGTTAAATATTTTCGGTATGGGAAACTTCGATTGTCGTCTGACCTCCTTTACCCGTCTTGTGGATAGGTTATTAGGGCCAGTCGGCATGATTAGGTTCACTTTGGTCGGAGCAATTTACGACTTTGTAACACTTGCCGCTCTCAGGTCATATGTCCTGTGACTCCCACCCGCTCAGTGTCTCGAGGTCTCGATACGCTTCACTCAAACGCGAAACACGTTAACATTTTCTCTCTCTCTCTCTCTCTCTCTCTCTCTCTCTATATATATATATATATATATATATATATATATAATACGTTCTAAGAAAAAACTAGCTTTTTTCACCAAATTGTTCTAAAAAGCTCACCTAGACCTCCTATGAATAAACATTCATGAAAATAATATAAAATATTTCTTTATGGAATCACATAAAAGTATCTTTAACATGCATATATAAAAAAAACGTATAGCTTAAACATAACATATCGAAAATATAACCATATAGCAATACAGTCTATAAATTTCACTGGAATTATAGCACTAATGAAGATATGAGGATAGATAATGTGCAAACAACTCCACCCATTTGTGTTCGGGGGTCTCAGGGTGTCGTTCAGTGCTTAAATGCTCGCGCGAAGCATGTCTATACATTTCCAACGCACAATCGCTTACCCCGCCATGGTCATCCAACATCCTCCGCAGATTCTATCCCTTTACCCAAATCAACGACACTACAAATGTTGACCTCCAACTGCTGTCTACTGTGACGAACGATTGTGATCTTCGTGGCGTCAGCAACCGAATGTTTACGTCTTGCGAATGTTTGTACACTATATGGAGAAGGCTGAGCGTTGTCAGTCATTGTTCTTATATCAACTGGTATGTAAACAGTTTCCATAGCGGAACTTCGAGGTAACACTATCTTAAAACCAGTTTTACAGCATTTGTACACACACAGAGAGATGTGAGTGAACTGACTCAGAGATAGACCAAAGATATATTTAAGAATTGCAACTACCCCAGATTACGAGTATTTTTGAAGAGTCGTCGAAATCTGCCACAAACGCCATCTTACAGGTAAGCCGGTAACTAACTTGTAAAGGAGAACGTGTAAAGAATCGTTAGGGTAACTAATCTAACCTCTGAGTGACAAACAAGAGAAAACGTGTTCAATGAGTAACTACCTTATGCTTGTACAGAATATCAGGGATTTATTACATTTTGATCGCTGGCTGTAGAAATACGTGTAAAATCTTTAAATTTTGTCTTTGCGTCTTTGAGTATTTAGCGCTTAAGCTTCGTGTGATATATTTCATATGACTTAAGTGACTCATTCATAAAAGTTGTGGCAAATAAGTTAAAGGTATATTTAAATGATTTAATCTTTCATCGTATTCGTGCAGCTGTATGAAGATTACAGTGAAAATTGAAAATATTCCATTAATCATATTTACTGGAAAGTAGAATTACATTAATCATAATTCTAATGGGTAATTTACTTAACAAAATAGCCATTCAAACTCATTAAGGCAATCAGGCATACAACCTCAAGCAAAAAAGAAAACGGGAGGCAAGAGAGCAAGACAACTACGCAAGCTTAAAGGAGTGAAACTTGACAGCCACTGAAGTGCTGGCTCACTACGCAGCCATCGGTAACCCTCCCGACTATGGTCCCGTGGTGGCCACATTGGCCTTGGCCCATGGCCCTTCCTGAACAAGGGACGTCCAGGACAAACAGACCGACAATCGCAAGCCTGGTCAACATCGCAACTCCGTTTTCATTAGGTCCTCAGCGGCGGCGAGTCCCAGCGCTTCGTTCCAGTTGATGACAAGTCCGTGTTAGTGGTCCGCATCGATGGCCAGACTGACCCGCTGTCAACAATATTGGATTCACAGTGCGTGCTCTACGCGTTCCGGACACCCCACTCCCCCGCCGACGGACAACGTTTTACATAAATTGCGCAAGTTAATGATCTATACAGCTGCCACTCTTAAAAAAAAAAAAAAAATAGAAGTCCCCTTATTAAACATTCAGATGAGCCACCCGTTTTATTGGCTCGAGTAAATGGTCCACGTGAATGGAGCCACAAAATTAGGTTCATGAGTGTTCAATGCACGCCACACACGACCCGTCTGACATTTCTCTCTCTCTCTCTCTCTCTCTCTCTCTCTCTCTCTCTCACTCTCCCCATGTTTTCCATCTCCTGACCTCATCGCATCTCCCCCCCCCCACACACAAAACTTTTATTCCTTCCCCTCCAACAATAAAAGCGCGAATCTTCCCGGCAACTTTCCGCCTTGGACCAGAACCCCCCCAAAAAAAGCCAGTTTTGGTCTCATTCCTCTCGTTGTTGCTGTCGCCAATTTTCCCGAGGATGGTAAAAAAGGTTTCTAAGTTTACTTTACACTTCCTCTCGTGCGCACACCGTCTGCCCCCAGTGTACCACGCTTCCCCCTCTCACGGGCAACTCGGCCTGAGCGTTCCATAATACTCATAAGCCCTACGAACCGTATATAATGCTCTAAAACTCATAATGCAGACCTCACGGGAAAATGTTCTTCATTCTCTGCAGCTTTACTCTAATGCCTCGTATATAAAGCCTATTATACACCTTTAATTCCCCTTGTTGCCTTACTGTATATGGTCGCAGGACCCGTAGGGCTGCATGGGAATGCTGACTTTGTGGTAGACGCCAAGGCATTTCCAGACGCCCTGATAGATATAGCGTTAATGAAAGCAGTTCCCGGCCGCGTGCCCTGCATGGCTAGCTGCTTGGCCTCGGGTGACGTGAGTAGTGCGCCTTATTAACAAGGAAACTGCCTCTTGCCACCGCCGTATTGGTGGGAGTGAACGGTTTCCTTAATGACAAAGGCGTCAAGGCACGGGAAGAGGCCCCTAACCAGCCGAGACTGAGAGAGAAAATTAAGAAAAAGTGAAAAATAAAGCGTGAGAAAGTGTGTGAAGCAATGAAGCGTGGATAGGGACTCATGAAGCATAGTGTCTGTGAGGTGAGGGTGTCACTTCAAACCCGGAAGGTTCGGAGCTTTGTGCGATACAGCTTCACTCCTGAAATGGCTATACATTGCCGGGATGTGAACCTTCAGGAAAAAAAAATATATATATATATATGATTACCCAAGGACCTTTCTAAAGGCTCCTGCAACCCAAGGCTTCGCTACTCCCAGCAGCAGGGAAGTGCAGACACATATGGAGTGATAAGTTCTTTGACGAGACAGTACTCCCAACGATACAGCCTCGCCAAAGGTGATTTTGCATTCAGGGCGTAACCTCCAGCAGGCTGAGCCCAGGCAACACCTACTTGTACATATATGAATTAGACTTGATGAATAAGACTATTCTCAGCAGCCACCTGCATTATATCATTATCAATTCTTCGTCTCACTCACATGTTAAGTAGTCTTGACAGGAACAGCGTTAGCGACGCGGGTTAAGAACTTGACACTGCATTAAATCCTTGATAACGTCACAGTTTGGAGCTTTCTGTTATTCATTATCAATAATTTAAACTCACACTTGCCTATGACAGCGATGTCGTTTAAATCTGTCTCGGCAAGGAGGCTTTAGCCATTGAGAAGAACAATATCTTATTCTTTTTCCTTTGAGTGGGATCTGATTTAAACTCTCGTCAACAACACGGTTTAAGCCTTTAACCGTAACGTGGGTTTTTTTTTTTTCAAAACCCCTGACAATCGCATGGTTTTATTCACTGATTATCATGACGTGGATTTATAAAACTTCCGGCAACGACTTTATCTATTGCCAGTTAAAGTATTTTAAGCCTCTCAAATCTACAGGATCTAAACCTTTTTTAAGACAGACGAGGTTTAACCCTCTGGCAGTGCCATGTTTATCCACTTGACTGTGATATACTTTAAACCACCGTCACTAACGTGGTTTACACCTTTGATTATAACATGGTTGTAATATTTGAAAAGTGATATGATCTGAACTTTTGACAGTGAGATCACTTGAATATTTATTTGACTCCTAAAAACTTTAAACCTTTGGCAGTGACTTTCACAGTGATGTGAATTAGATGTTTCACTGCCGCAAAGTTTAAACCTTTGCCAATGACATGGTTCAAACGATTGTCGGTAAACTGATCTGAATGATTTATGACGATATGTTTAAACGAAATATAGATTTAAACTCAGTGATAAGGTTTAATCTTTTGTTTCACGGCTTGAATCTTTGACGGTGACTTAGTTTAAACGTCTAATAAGTTTTACGATTCACACACGTAGTAGTTCTATAATCCAAACCCCTGACATTATATAGACCTTTAAAAAACTCACAGATGGCTTAAGCCTTTCGTAACGCCGTGGTTTACGAGAGCACTCTTGGGTCTGAACCAATCAGGTGACTTTAGTCATCGCATTTTTAACTCCTGACATAATTTCCGTAATACGACCCGCGGGGGAATACAGTGCCAGAGTGAACACTGACATCTGGTGAGAGACTTGGACCCCAAGCCGCTGACAGTCGATGGCTCCCTCCCTCCAAACGTTGACACACACGACTCAAAACGTTTCTCACCGACACCTTACGTTTCTTATTGACTCAGTCGCATCATAACTCTGAATGTTAATTTCCGCAAAAGGAACCAACAGGCCTATAAAGTCACAATAAACATTCGGGTCTCTGGTCAGAGTGCTGTAGTTTCAATCTCTGGGAGACTTGTGTTGTAAACATTTCACGGTAGATCTGTGTTTTATATTAACAGGAACACTGCTTAAGCCTTTCTCACTCGTGTGGTTTACACGTTTTTACAGCAGAATGGATTTAAACCTTCCCTGGGGTGTGGTTTATATTTTTTGATGGTGATGTGGTTTAAACCTTTTGATGCTTATTTGGCTTAAACCTTTGACAATAGGTCCTTTGACAATGACATGACTTGGACTGCTCTGTCCTTCAAACCTCTGACAGCAACTTAATTTCCACGTCCGACAGTCATTAAACTTAAACCATTTGACAGTGACTTATTCTACACCCCTGACAAGCATTTATCTTTTGTCTTTCAAAACCTTAACAGTGACATAGCTTGAAACGTCTGTCACTGACACTTCTCGAGACCACCGACAGTGAAATCGGCTCAGCCAATCATTGACAATGTCGTAGTTGGCGCGTTTTGAGAGCCGTACGGTACAAATCTTCGGAAGAGAATGGGATGCTGTCTTAAACTCCCGACAATAACATCCTCTCGACTCTCCAGCTTAACGGTACACTTTGGACTCCACACTGATGTCCTTATAAACGTGGGTGGGACCCGCTGCAGCTTGACCCAGATAAGCTTCGCGTCTCGAGGAACGAGAGAGAGAGAGAGAGAGAGAGAGAGAGAGAGAGAGGAGGAACTTCATGACGCAATGAAGCCCAGAACAGCCGCGGCCCCAGCCATAAACATTTTACTGAGACATTCTCTAATTCATCTCGGAGGTTCAGCAGGCTCACGGTTTGACGAAACCTTAGCAATATGTCTTCACTTCATATATATATATATATATATATATATATATATATATATATATATATATATATATATATATATATAATGATATTAGATACAACTGAGGGCGTTATGATTTAATCAGTTACACATATCTGATTAAAACGTAATCATGTCAGATATGCTAAAACGCAGTATTAACTTTCAAATTAAATGCTGTGAAAGCTTGTTACATCAAAATCCTTCACTGGGGCTCTAAATAATATGATTAATAGATAATTTCTAGCGTCCCTGCATGTTTTAGCACCTAAGTTGTATTGCAAATTACCTTATCACGAATACATCTCATTCTCATATACTTGTAAAAACAGTTTTTATACGTATGTTGAAAGTAGGTATAATTATTTCTATGGTGATTGAATATTTTAGAAATAAAAGCAAATCACTTGGCCACTCGCATACTGATAGGGCTGACCATCTCTGAGGTGCAGTGACACACAAACAGGTGGGATGTGGCAGATTAACGAAGCCGACAACTGTGGTGCACATCTGTCCCTCTGAAACCCAGCAGAACATGTGTCACGCGTCCACCTGCGTCCACAATGTCTGTAATGATGTTTATCTGTGGCTGTCCGTAACATCTGCAGACAACACTCATCGCCCGGCTGACACTCGCTCACTCGTCTCTCTATGTGTGTGTGTGTGTGTGCAGCGTCACCTGTGGGCACTGGGGCCCATTGCGTAAACTGAGATAATAGCGATCTTCCATCCAACACGTTGTTTCGTTGACGTACGCGTTGCCATGTCACTCAGATTATAAACTACCTTTTCCTTCCTTTCATCTGGATGAAGCGTATCTTCTCGTCTTCGGTTTCTCTCTCTCCTTGTCTCTAGTCTCGATATTTTGTGTGTGTTGGTCGTCCAGACGTTTACAGAATGGGACCATTTTATTCTAAGGGGTGATTCCCTATACGAAGGGCGTCTCCCCTTAGCACCCTTCTCGTGTCCCTCTTCGTGAAATGTCTCGGCGAAAATAAGATTAACAACCTAGTTGCAGGCAATCAGCCGCCCATTGTCACGAGCAGTGAATGGCTGAAGCAATATTTTCAGGGGAGCTCAGACATCGGGAGCAATATTGGTGTAAGGATCTCCCTCCCAAAGGAGGTGGGCAATAGACTGGAGAGACGAAGGGGGTTTGCGGGGAGTTTACGTCTGTGCTTATATGTGAGCCACGAGGGACGCATCACCACAGTCTGTCATATACATTCATGTTATATATATATATATATATATATATATATATATATATATATATATATATATATATATATATATATATA
>JAYMFT010315977.1:0-23498 GCA_038088735.1 Panulirus argus | reverse complement strand
AGAGTGAAATGGAATGATGTGGTATACCGGGGTTGACGTGCTGTCAGTGGACTGAACCAGGGCATGTGAAGCGTCTGCGGTATGAGAATGATGGGGAGCCATGTATAGTAGATAAGGAGAAACCTATAGATACTGCAGGAAACCTGCATAACTGTTAGCAAAGTTATTTAGAAAAAAAAAGTATTCTGAGAGTTACAAAACACTGAATGGAATAACTCTGTACTTGTAAGTTACATTACAAACAAAAATATAGCAAGATTTTGCTGGATAAGTGATTACAGTAGAGCCTGATTTTAACAAGGTTAAGTTCCTCTACAAAGAGAAATCAATCATGACAGATCAAAAGTATGGATCTGTTTTTCTGTGACAATGTTAAAAGTATTGAAAATGTTATCTCAACTAATTCTAGATGTTCATAACCACTACAGTCTATGTTCCAAGATCCAGCAGAAGATGAGTGACATATCATGATATGGCTGGTCCTATATATTTAGCTGAATAAGTTTCATTAAAAAATCTGTGTAAATGATTTATTTATTAATTAGCATGAAGTAAACACAGATTTGTATTACATAAATTATTAGTTATTTTTTGATTGCAAAATCAGTCAGGATTAATAATAAATTATATTCAGAATATTTATATTGCATACAACACCCTTCACATGATGTAGCACCCATTATGCAAAATTACATATTTTACTATTAACTTTTAATCAGACGTACAAACATATGTACATGCCAAAATCATTCTAGTTACGTGCAAAAATTCACAGACCTTTTACTTTTTTTTTTTCTTAAAGATTCATGTCTAAACTGAATAACACCTGTCTAGTTAATCACTGTTTGATTTAATTGGTCATGATTGCAAGACTTCAATTTTCCTTCAGTTGTATGCCTAAACACTTACAGATTTACAAGTAAATTAATATATTTCTAGTAACAGTTTATTCATTTGGTCTGTGTTGATTATTTTGCTAACATTAGTACAAATGTAATCCATTACAGTGGAATTTGCCTTATGATCTGCTCCCAGAGAATTTCTGGGTAGTTTTCAATAGATTCTAACCTTTGAAGAAAAAACAAAATAATATATTTATTCTCTATTTACTAGTTTATATATGATATAAACTGATTACAAGATTGCTTTGGTTTTGTTCAGATAATCAATTAACGATTCTCTCAATCAACTATTGATATCCCTATAGAGCAATGTAGATGAATTCTTCCAGTTGAGATGGAAATCATCCATTTTATCTGAATTATGTTTACATTCTGGAACTGACCAAATGTAATACTGACGTTATTACTAAATTGCTCTAAGTGGTCTAACTGTATCTAAAGAACCTTAACTGCTTAAAGGGTTTGGGTAAATGGCTGATTATTAACTATAAATGACCACTGGGAGAAAATGCTGCTATGAACCAAATATGTTCTGTATGAATGAAACAGTTTATAAAATATCGATTGAGAAATATTGAGTTAAAGAATGCCAAAGTGTACAGGTGAAAATAATCAAGTTCTGTATTTCTGATGATGGAGGCAAGTGTTCAATGACATATACAAGTTAATATGATGATGATTATTACTTTCTTTTTTCAAGCTTTTCTCCACATGGCATAAGGTGTCTGGCATTAAGAAATACAAATTATGGTGCTAAGTCCACACTCTTTAAGCAGGCAAATGTTTCAGCTTCATATTCATCCATTCTGTGCAGTTATCTAACATTGTGTAGACTTTCTTTTCTTATAACCCAGCCAAAACAATGAAATGACATCTTTTCTGATCTATCATATAACAGCCATATCTTTTCCTTTTTCTAATCTATTCTACACTGGTATGATCCCATCTCTACAATCACCCTTAAAGATACAGTGCCCCCCCTCTCTTTCTACAATCACCAAACAGGCATGTTATACATACGTTTCCTATTTTCAAGTCATAAAGATACAGGATAACACCTCCCATATATTTTAGTATTCCTAATCACTTTTGTGTTTACCATCCTCATCAGCAGTGGTGGAAACCTCCTCCTTAGCCACCATATCCTGACTAAGGCACATAGTCAGGAAAGAATACACAGAGTCTCTGTATTCTTCTGGGTGCACTCTGGAATAATAAACAAATACTATGTAAATAAAAAAATTACATGCTTGCAATGCAGAGCAGAAGTATATTGAAAGAATTTGTTAGTACTACTGAAATCATGAGAGACTGACTGATAAGATACAAGGCCTGCATGTCATACCCACTTACAGAAAATAGAAAAGTCAAGTATGCTACAGACAGGAGAGATGAACACAAATACTTTACAGATCATTGTGCAGAGCTGCAGCAAAGTAGACTTAAAGCATATACAACAAACAGCCTATTAAGACATCTATTTGGATGATCAATAAAAAAACTGGAACACCCAGATTTCAAACTTTTTTACTGTTAAAATCTTGCTTTTGTTTCTAGCAGAGAGAGGGAAAAAAAAAAAAATGGAACTAACAGTACAAACTGCATAAATGGTATAGGAGCTCATACCTATAATGTTGAACATGAGGAGAGTCAGACCAACATTTTGTTACAACTGGAACACCCAGTTTCTGACGCTCCACAATGAAGAACTCTATATCATCAGAACTAATTAACTTGTCTGCATGTGAGTACAGAAACAGCTGTGGGCAATGAGCAGGTTCCTAAAAGAAAAAAAATTTTTAATTTATTTTATAAATGCCACCTTTACTTTACCCACGTTAACTTAATGTTTTGTACAGTGTTCCACTGCAAGGACGAAGTGGATAAAAATTCTGTGCCAAAGAATTTCCCCCAACCTTAAAACGAGGATCAAGATACTTACTATCCCTTAAGATATTAACTGACCTATGTTTTAATGGAAATATGCCATCTAACAATGCTTTGCCTTTACCTTCTTGCCACAGGAACCCCTTCTATGGAGCTTCCACAACACTCAGGAAGCTGGCTATGTTCACCAGGAGTATGGTGATATGTATCTGTTTGAGTGAGGTGAGTGTAGGACAAATTAGGAGTAAGTGTTCAGTGTCTTTACTTTGGAAGTTGCATCTTAGGCATGAGGGGTCTTAAGATGTGTTGAATCAATGTTTGTAATGTTGTAGAGATGGGGAGTGTCCAGAACACAGACAAAACAGTGTAATTCATATATATCTGGGAAGTGTGGTTTCAGATGGATGGGTGTCTGGTCGGATGGTGTATGACAGTTGGGAGGGCAAATGTGTAGTGCACGTCTGGTAATTTCAGTGATTTTTTGTCGGTGATATTTGTTGGGAGTTGGAGGATCTGCAAGTACAGGCTGCTGAAATGTGAAGAACAGGTAATATTTTCATTTCTATTTGGGGTTAATGATTAGTTATTGGAGGGGTTTGGATGAGAAGGGTCTAGTGCTATTTCAAAGAATTAAGTGCATGTTGAGATTATACTGGGAGGATATTAGTTTAATTTGTGTAAATGTTGAACATTTGTGGTTCCTTGATAGCCAATGATGGTTCCTTTCTTTTGTGTGGTTTGCAACTTTTGTTATATTTGCTTTTGACAGTTTGGATGACCAGGCAGGAGTGGTGTAGTTTAAGATGGAGCAGAAACATTGTTTGTAAAGGATGCAAAGATATTCTTTTGCTTGTTGAAATCTGGTACCAGTTAGTGTTCTGAGGGCATTTAGTTTCTTACTTTTGTGTTGATGTTTGTGTATGTGAAGTGAATGTTAAGTGTGTCTGTTGTGATGCCCAGAATAGTTCGTGTTTTGTTGAATGTAGGCAGTTGGCCATTAAGGATGATGGAAGGGCACAAGTAAGGTTCATATCTGTCTGGGCCAATAAGTTAACTGAAGACTTGCGTGGATATGCAAACGTACTATTCTGGGTGAGTCACTGTTCAAATTGTCTAATGTAGCGTTGCATGTTTGTTTTTGCTTCTGTAGTGTATGGGTGCTACGATGTGACTGTAAAGCAATGTGCACTTGAGAGGACCTTCACGCAAATTCTAATCCAGCCCTGGGTGTAAACACTTGCAGGCAGAGTCCAGTAGCACCTGTCCACTCTTTAGCACTGAATGTGAGTGAAAGATATGAAAAAAGAACACTTTACAAGATTTTAAAGTGGACAAAGAGCATGAAAAAGTGAGTGTAGTAATGATATTAAAAAACTAAAGGAGGAAGATAGGTGTATGTAAGAAAAAAAAAACTTGAGTCTGTTTGGAATCTTAGTATCAGTGAGAAAGAATGACCAACAGTCCCGACATATTGAGTGTTAGATGATTAAGGTCATCACTTCAACATAGACAGTAGGGCACTATTACCTTAGAGAGGTCCTGAGTATAATCTGTGTAAAAGCAAACTATAGCAACAAAGATCACCTCAATAAGAGCCCATGGAGGACGGTTAGGGAGCTTGCCAGTGATGATGGTCCACAAAACTGATAGTATCCCCCAACTAAGGAGGTACAACACCATTCCCATTGATGCGCAGAGCTTCATCCAAACTGATCCAGGTGTTGCTTCATACACTGCTCGGGCACCTTCAAAGGAAGTTACACAGTCAGTAACAATCTTTAAGAAAAATATATATATATTCACATGGCTATACAATATTCATGGATCTAATATAGTTCAAACTGTAATTAGTAAAACTATTTCACCTGAATAAATTCGCCTGGGAGCTGGTGTACTGTCAAAGATGCAACCCTTGACCAAGATATTAGGAGCACTGGCTTCAGCCATAGCCTGGGTCAGATAATAATAAAGGACTGAACCATTGTTGCTGAACATGTGGAAGAAAACTGGATGGTCATCCAGACTCATGTCTCTCAGTAAAGCCAGCAGTTTACGGGCAATGGGCAGAAGCTTGGCTTTTGGTCTCACAAAGACATAGGATGTTGGGGATGTGTAGCGGATTGTAATACATCTGGGGAAGAAGTATATGTGTAAGTGCTATTGTAACTAAGAAAGACAACTTTAAGCCTTAAGAGGCTCCATTCTCCACAAAGAATATATCAGCCTATCATCTGATTATTGCCATGGACTGGTTATACTGGATTAAACTGCTTAACAAATGATCTATGTTTGTATGTAACCCAAGCAGCAGATTCATTGACCCCTAGTGTCCATAGATGTACTAATGTTTGAGAAATTAAAGGTTAGCCCCTTCTCTTAACAGTAGTTCATTTCTCTAACTTCATTTGCACTGCAGCACCATTGATGGTTAGCTACATATTCTCTGCTCCATATGAACCTCCAAACACTATTGCATTCCTGTTGCTTTGCCTTTTATCATTCTCCCTAATCTCAACTATTTCCTTTCTTTCATACTTGGCTTTGTTTTCCTAGTGTCCTTTCTTTCAAAGCTAGCTCTAAGTTCCTAAGTCATGTTTATTTGCTGATAGCTCTATTTTCCTTTGTCATGTCTATATGTTGATGGCTCTCTTTTCTCATATTTGGCTTTCTTAATGCAAATCCACTTCAAGAAATGTTTTGATAATTGCTGTAAGTTCTTAAAAACACTTTATGGTGTGGTAATCAGTTTCTGATGTGACAAAAGGAAAAGATATAAAAATTACACAGTAGGTCAAGACAAGAGGAAACTGACTGGGTAGGCAGCAAGCTAGTTGAAATAAAATCTGTATCAAATATGTATGCAAGTATTGTGTCACCCCTTTAGACTGGATACAGCCAAAAAAAAAAAAAAAAAAACACTAAAGCAGATGACTAACATCCTCATCTCCACAGACAGAGAAGATACTCATATACAGTTATTTTTTCTGGGAAAGCAAATCCAACCAGTCACTTACTGATGCCATGTGCAAGATATCTAATCCCAAACAAAACCTCTGTAATATCTGGAATTTATTGATATCTATCAGTTTTCAGCTTAAAAAGGCTTAATGCAAAAGTAATAAAATATGACAGAAAACGAAAGAAGTTTGCAAGATTTAGAAGAGAAAGGATGAGGAAAGTCTATGAATGAGTGCATGCACAGTAAATGATAAGGACCACAATCTACCAAAAGAAGCCAAAGTTTAGATAAAAAGGCCAGACAGGAGAGTATGTTGCAGTGATGTTTGATAGTAGATATGCTGATGCATATATTTACTGAAATGTACAGAGGAGATTCTATATAAGTCAACCTACCTAATAAACAAGAATTTGATAAAAGCTAAATGAACTGGAATACAAGATATTAACATGAGCTCTTAATAATGAGTATAATCCATAATGTATATGCACTCTTCACTGTCAAAGAAAAAAATATCAGATGATTAGTTACTGTACTTTCAGCTTCATAATTACTCCATAATTGATAGCCATAAGTTACATACTCTACCATATAGGAAAGGGTCTATCAGGGTATCTCACATATCTATATCAAACAAATTCTGAGTTACAAGAGGAAAGCCAAAGAAAACTCACCCTCTTTGATTATATATGCCACAATATTTTGCCAAGTGGCGGTCCTCAGCTCCCAGCCATCCCAAGAGAAACACAACGGGTTCTTTCTCCCCATTTGCTCCATTGACAAACACAAAGTCATCATCTTCATCATCATCCCTGCAATGAATTCCATGCAAATAATTACCAATATGTGGGTGGGAATCAATCTGAAATATTTTAAGTGAAAAATACAAACGTAAAAGGATATGTGAAATATGTCCGTCAGCAACTACAGCATAAGCATTGCAAATGTACACCTTTCACACAGAGATATCAATAAAAACATGGTACAATTAATGAGAAAACGGTAGAAAAAAGTATGATTAGAATATATGCCTCAGATAAGAATGAATTTTATAGGAAATGTGCATGATGTAAGGGCTAGAGAAGGTTAGATAAGGGTGTACTGTATCTTATTAATATGTAGGTTTTTTATTATTTCAAATGGACTAGATTTCATTGCTTTTTTCATTATTATTCAATTTGGACCTTGGATCAAGCTTATCAAGTAAAGAAACACTCCCATTTATATGACTCTCACTTTGCATTTTATTTCTGCTGGGTATCAGCAGAAATCTACAGTTCACTAAGTCAAAAACTCTTCTTTAAGAAAGCAGTGTACAAACCTGCCTTTCTTGCAAATCCACCTTTCCCTTGCTTTTCCATCCGCATAATATTAACTATTGATAAAGCAACACTTCCAATCAATTTACTCAATAATTCTGACTTTCCTTCTCCAGATTTACTTCTCATTTCCCTTATGATCTTTCCTGTATTTTATTACTGTAAGGTCCAGAGATAAGTCCTCCCTTCTGAGAAGATTAGCGGACATGGACCATATAGTACCCTTTCTCATATCCTGAAGGAGTTTGCCACCAAACTTGCAAGTAAGCTTTTACATCTATATTGTTTCTACTTAAGGTATCCAGAAATACACACCTTTACAACACAGGGAAACCTGAATACCATCCTACATCCTTTACTTTTACTGTTTAAGTTTCTGAATCCCTTCACAATGGTCACTTCCTTACTATCTTTTAAACTAATAACCTTTTTGAATGTATTCCTCTTAATGAAAACTGAGATGTTATATTTCCCAATCCCAATTGTTTCTAAATCTACCTATACTGCATTCATGAGTGTATCTTGCTTCATCTTTCCAAGAATATTTTAAGCTTGCCTTGTACAAAGGCCTTAGCATTTCACAATCTGTAGTCCTTCATCTTTAAGGTAGGAATATGACTGCCATTGCAACTTTTGGTCAAAAAAGAAAAAAGTAATAGTAATTAAAAGAGTAGAAGCCCTGCAGGTGTTATGTTCATACTAACCCAATCCTAATTATCAAACATCAGATTTCAAGGTAGTGGCCACCAAAACCCACCATTATTTTCAGGTTTTTCTTGATAAAGCAGAATCATGTCAGATGATTAACTTTTACAGGATACAATACACAGATATCAAAGTATATGCTAAAGACTTTCACAACTGAATTGTAACAATATTCACCGAAAATTGAATATATTTTTCACCTAATCAGACCAAATTTTATATTTTCACATTTTTTTATGGTTCCTATGTATTCATACTTATGAAGTACAACCTCTCCAATGTTGTTAAATTTTTTGTCCCATGCTTTTTTCAGATTTGTCAATTTTTAATCACAGCAGAATAAGCATCAGACAAATAATAAAGTGTCTGGTTATCATTTTTCTCATAAAAACTGAAATCTAACATCTTGGAATCCTGCTCCAGTAGCATCACTTCCCTTGCCTTATTCACTGTTAAACAATAATAGCCTATATCTATTCATGCATGATAATTATCTAATGCCAAACAAGATGGGAACTCTTTGTCATCACCATAATCCATTCATTATAGGAGAGTTGTTCATAAATCATCATTTTTGGGAAGGGCAGCTCTGACTTATCATTACGGTTAAAAATCTTGTATATGGATGCACTACAGTTAGTATAACTATTACACCTGCAAGGATCACGTGAAAGAATGTTAGGCTATATTAGATTTGTCAGACTATTATTATGTTTCCTTCATATAATATGAAAGGAAAGACACTATCAACCCTTGAAACTGTTTTACTTACATTTTCAAAGGGATCACTATAGGTAAAATAGTGTTGTGCCAGTTGCAGTGAATCAATTGCTATGATTTTTATAGATACTGGTCATAAAATCAACACCCAGTTAAAGTAAAGAATGTAGGTTTTAACAGCTCCACATTTCCTATATAAATGCAGTAAATATATGTTCTGTTTAAGAAACCTTGAATATTTTTGTAACATCATACCCTTAAATACAGTTTTAGTTGATATGTACATTAATTTTGTCTTGTTTCTTATTCACAAAGATTCACCTTTTCTACCGATGTGACAGATGGTACCTAGAGAAATGACTTAAGCAACAAATGGACAGGTACGTTACTTTCAGTACTGACCCTGTGTCAGTCCTCTTATGTGTCTCTTTCGGAGTTGGTGTAGGGAAAGTTATGTAGTACTCTAGGTCGTCCTCCATCTTTTCTCTGATTTGATTAATAAATACGTTTACGTAATCGAGGTAGCCTCTCAGTTTGCTTGCTGTAGTTGCGTTTGACGTCGTCTGTTTGTTTGGGTTGACCGGAATGTGCAGGAAGTGCGGGATGCGCACCAACTATTGTAGGGTAGATTACAGTTCAGTTCTTTAAGGGCCAAGCAAAATGTTGTACAATGATAGTGAGGACGATTGTAATTTCTTTTTATGTTTCATGAATTGTAGTGAATGAGCGCTTCGCACAAGGTGGGATTTTACAATGGACCGACTAAATTTGTTCCCACAGCAGATCATAACAGTGTTTACTTGTAAGAAATAATCATTTGGTAAAAGTTAACACAAGGATATCATTCATCTCCAGTAATGATTGACTTTTCATTGATCGGTAAAAGAGTAGTAAATACTTTTTCATGAGAAGGAATTCTTTCTAATTCAGTAAACGTGCTAATTTTTTATTTATAGCTTATGAGAAAACATCCTTAAAATAGTACTATATATCTATATCTTGTTAGAATATACTTCTTTTTTAGTATAGTGGTACTTTTTGAGAAATAAATATCCAGCAGTTTGGCAAAGTTCACAGTCATTCATATCCAATGTGTCAAAACTTCTAGTATTAATTTCTTGGATGGATGCTGAAGATGAACCTCCCCTAATATTGCAACCATTTACTTGATATGATAGGTATTACCCAACTCTAACTCATCGTAAATGAATCTTGTAAACACTAAAAGTTCAGCGGTAATGGATAACCGCCGCCTAACCCAGAGAGTCGCTTTTCTGGCTCACTGTAATGCCAGATGTTGGTACTGTTTTGTGTACTGGTATTACCAAATTTATCTTGGCCACTGACAGTGGAAGTAGGTGTGGTGGTAGTGGTTCTGCATAATTGGGAGTACGTGTGGTGCTAGTGCTACTAGAGGACTGGAAAGATGTGATAGTAGTGATACATAATGACCAGAAGCATGTTTGATGACTGGTAATAGATGACATGAAGGATGTGATAATAGTGTTAACACCACATTGCACTAATATCCAAGTCTCCCCTAAGAACGCCGAGAATCCTGCTAAGATGCCGAATTCTTTTATTTTGAACACTTAACTCGGTAATACTAAGGAATGATATGTCCTCGTATGGAGTCGTGCTCTAGCAGTTTGATAGACTCTGTGCGTCCCAGCAATAAGGACCTGTGCTTGCTCATCTGTTCCGTTTCTGTTTAAAAACCAAACCAAAACTTTTCCTTCTTGGAAGCATGCATTGGTATATCCCATTCCCTAAGAAGGGTGCCCGTTCTGACCCCTCTTAACTATCATCTTATTGTTTTGATATCTACCATTTACTAAATCTTCGAATCCCTCCTCAACTCCCATATCCTTAAACTTCTTGAAACTCAGTCTTCTCTCCGATCACTAGCATGACTTCTGAAAGGTGAGATCATCTGGTGATATTCTTTCCTAACGTACTAATTTCTGGTTATCATCCTTGAAAGATTTTGGGAAGTCATGTGTAATTGTCCTTGACTTACCCAAAGCTTTTGAGGCATCATGGTCTCATCTCTAAGCTCTTTTGGCTTCCCTCCTTCACTTTGATCCTTCATATCTAGCTTCCTCTCCGGCCGATCCATCTCTGGTTGTTAATGAATCAGCCTCCTTCCCTTTCTCCATCAACAGCGGTGTCCCTCAAGGTTCTGTCCTGTCTCTTACTTTTTTTTTTTCAACGATTTCCTCTCATCCACATACAACCAAATGCACTCATATGCTGACTACTCAACATTGCATTCATCCACATCCTTCAGTTCTGCTCCTTTCACTCGATCTGCATATCGTCTTGACACAGTTTCTTCAATAAACAGAACTGGACAATATCTCAGTGGATAAACGAAGTCTAGTTAAGGTTAATTCCTTCCAGACCCAGTACCCATCTCTCTATCGAAAACTCACAACTCTCGTTTCTCCTTTAAGGGCTCTGTAATTCTACCTCTTGACTCGATGAACATACTTGGTATTACTGTAACATCCACTCTTTCTTGGAAACTTCACATTGCCCAAATAGCTAAATCTTCCTCTAAGAAACTGGGTGTCCAGTTTAGATGTCGGAACTTCTTTTACTCTGAACAGCTGCTTCATTTATACAAGTGACTGATTCGTCCTTGTGAGAAGGAGTGCTCTTTCATCCGGGATGGTTGTAGCTCTGCATCCTTACTGGACAGAACTGAGTAGATAGCGGTCTGTCTATGTTCTCACAGGCTTCCAAATTTGCCCCGTCTTGCCCTACGCTGCAATGTTGGTTCACTTTCCCTCTTCTATAGGTATTACTTTGGCCCACTTGATACTCAGCAAATCACAACGTTACGTTACTGCCATTTGGCCGTTGTCAACGCAGGTCATGCGTGTTATTAAACGTAGCGCAGTCGGACCAACGGATCTCTCGTATTGTGGGTCCGAACGTTAGGGGCAAAACAAATTTTAGTTTTTCTGCTTGGCATGTCTATATAATTTCATCAGTCTTGTGTCTGAATAATCAGTTATGTAAACTGAAAGATGATTAAGCGTGTTTTCAGAAAAACAAATAACTTATTATGAGTTTTGATAATTTTTTCAAAACATTAGTGAGAGCAAAAGGTATTTATTAAAGACTGTAATAATTCCCACATTGTTAATGTTTTTCTTATTTTGAATATCAAGTCTTAGAAATTTTGAACTGAATATTCGAATCTCTTTATCGCTTATTATAATAAACGGACAGGAAGAAATTTACACCGAGTGGGTTGGCTCGTTGAATATGCTTCTGCTCAAAGGGCGGGACGTTTGTCTCTGTCCCTGCGCCACACTGCCTTGGAACTTTACCCTCTCAGATCTGTATACAAAACCACTATATATATATTTTTTTTTACTTTCATATTAGTTCCTTTTTATTATTTGTGGCTCAAAACTTTTGCACATTTCGGTTGAAACTTGTCCTTAATATCGACACATTTCCATCATCAGAGAAATTAAAAAAAAAATTTCTGTAGTACTGGAGGCAGCGGCTGTATAGGTGGTGGTAGCAACAGTAGGGAAGTTGATAGCAGCAGTAGATGTGATAGTAGTGGCAGTAGGGGTGGTGGCAATGCCAGTATGGATGGTGGCAGTTACGGGCAAAACTCGTTTTATGTTTGTCGCCGTAGTTACTAAGTGGTGTTGCTTGCGATAGGTTGTGTTGGGCGATGTTGCTTGTGATAGTCAGTTCATGTGGTGTTGTTTGCAGTAGGCTGGCTACCAATTATATGTTTTTTCGAGCTGCGTTAAGAGGGGTGACCTCCAACAATCGATGTAGTTTCGTGAAAGATTCGCTACGCACAACACTAACCACGTTTCCATCTCCTCTCCTCCCCAGACCTATTACCCCCTCTGTCCCCTCCCTCCACTGGATCACCCTTCAACTCCTCCCCCTCCTGGTAACCCCCTCCCCTCTACCACCCAGGCCGAGAAGTATCACACAATGTGACTCGTCCGTCCCCAGAGTCAGTCAGTCCCCTGGTGGCGCCAGTCTTCCCGCCGCAGCTCAGAACGTTAGATTCCTTTGGGACTTTGTCCCATTACTGGCAGCGGTGGTTCAGGTTAGTCTTAATAAACACTTTATCTTCATCCTGGCTTGTAGTGGTGATCCTACTGAAGCTTGCTATTGTGACTACAGAAGTTAGTGCTGGCGATTTCACAGCAACTTGTTTTGGTGACAACAAAAGCTCGTGGTGCTCGCTGCTGAAGTTTGTGTTGATCCAGAAAATCTGTTGATGTTCAGTGGGTGAAACTTTTCAAGGTATTGTTGTCTCCGTAATAACCGTTACATAATATTTCGAACATTTGTTTCATGGTAGTAAATTTTTCGAAATTTTTTCTGTACCCTAATGTTTTTAAATTTTCAACACACTTTTTAAGATATTTATTTTCTGTTTTTTCAAAGAATTATCTTAAGCAAATATGTGTTCTGCAGCATCGGATACGAGATCTTCCCCGAAGTAAGAAAAGCTTGTGAATTGTGCGGTCTTCAGACACCAGATCCTGGTCCAGCAACAACCATCTGATGACCTGACCACCAGTTGTCAGCACAACAGGCACTTCAGCTGGATCAGTGTAAACGCAGACTTGCAGAGCAAAGCAGTGGTGTGTAACGTCGTCGTGTGATACTCATCGTTTCATCGTCTGCAATGGCGGCGTCTGTCTTGCGCTGTGTACGGGTCATCCGCCTGTTGCTGCCTGTGCGAGGCGTTGCCGCGCACGGTGCGGGCGCGTTGTCAGTTCGCCAGAGTCGGGGACAAGTCAGCGTGGCTGCCGCCGCCAACCCGGGCACCGCCAGACACCCTCAGAAGAACGGTGAGTCGGGTCAGGCGAAGGTAGGGAAAGCCAAGTCGGGTCGAACCAGGTCAGATCAGGTTAGGCCAAACCAGGTTACACCAGGTTAGGATAGGGAAGGCGACCTCAGGGCACTCTGCCTCTTCCATGAGTTCATTTTTTTACTCATTTTAACTGTCTTCAAAATGTCAACAGGCGAGGTTGGCTAAAATTGAATAAGTGCCGACGAACAAACAGACATATCAGATTTGCTTCTCTTAAAACTTTGCTTTTTATGTTGAATTGACTGGACATGCTTAGTTTTTTTGGTTCAGGCTATGTTGGTACTGGGGTTCAGGTTATGCTGAAGTTCGTTAATTCATGGCAAAGACTTAGTTTTAATACAACAGTTCTCAAGGACTCCAAAGTGCAAGTCCTGTGTCCACACTATTGACATGAATCCTGAAAGGCAAACCTTTGACTTTCATGACATATTACCATGAGGGACGGTTATTGGCTTGACTCTTGTGTATGAGAGTTAACATCAATCCATCCACCTGCACCTTCTCTTAGTACAGAGCTGAACCTTCCGATTTGCAGTTACGGAAGGACAGAGAAACATTGTTCCTACTTGCGAGTACTTGTGACTAGATTTTGAGAAAAGGCAAGGCAAACGTGTAACGCTCACCACAAGAAAATTTAGTTACGAATAAATAGCCGTGTTTTATGTGTTGTCGAGTGTTTTGTATGAATTTACGTTCTGAATGCTAACAGCCACTTTGTAAGTGAAGCATAAAGAAAGGACCACCCCTGGCCAGGATGAGGACCTTTACATTCACTGTAATGCTGGCTTACTAACTGCCACGAGCCCTTCCGATACCCAGGTGGTAGTACCTCCCTGGTCGGTGGTTGCTGGACACCTGCTAACTAGGAAGGAGAGAGAGGTACATTTGTAAGGAGACTTTATTTATGTATTCTTTTTCTCTTGTAACATGCTATATGAAAGATTGGGAGTTTGTGTAATCGATCAGAGCAAATTCAGTAGACACCGTGCCCACAGACCTGTAGCCTGTGTTGGCACAGGGGTCGTCTTTGTTCATGCAAGAGATACGGCTGTTGAGCTCTGGAAGGCTAGTAACATTGTGTTGTACCGTCTTGCTCAAGGGGTTAAATCTGCAGAAGTCCTGGCATTTGTCTCAAGGTCCTAACTCATCTTCAGTATGATTTTGACATTCTTACCACGTCTTCCGTAATTCTTGCATTATATACATAATATTCATTTTCTTGCCGCTTCTCGTGTCAGCCCGCCTCTCCAACTGTTACTGAACACTTAACCTCTCTCACTCTCAGTTACTCACCAACTCCACAAGTCGGAGCCAATCCTCTCCCACCTCAACACTCCGTAGCAACAGCGGCCCCGCCTCCCCGACTACCCACAACAGCCCCTAACTCATTACCCTCATTGCCTCTTCTCAGCTTTGTGACGATTCATCCTCTTGTCGATATTTTTATAAATGTATTTATCATTCTTGTTGTTTCACTCGTATAAGAATTATATCCTCTTGATACAGAAATGTGGAGACCTAGGCATACACGTACAGCCTCCCACATTTGGTGCGAGACTCACGCAAGCAATTGAGGTCTCCTGCCAAGAGACACATTTCCCGTATTGTTATCAAACAGCGCTCACCAAGCGAACGCCGTCACATTCTCATTTTAACAGTGTTGATTAAGACTTGCTTTCAGTCATATTGATTATAAACACTGATCATTTAAATGTTAATGTGATTTATCTTGTGGTTCAGTACATGTGCTCTTATGTATTCTTTGCAACATTTTCGGCTACTTTTGATGAATTTTGCGACGTTTACAGTTAGAAGTTGGCAACGGTGGATGTGGTCAGTTCATCCTGATGTTCATGGTATTGTACGACGGCCTGGTATCCTATTTTTAGTTCCTGGTGCTTTCTGCTTGCTGTCTGTGCATCTTGACTCGTGTGCATTTAGAGGTCCTTTGTAAGACATGGTATGTAGTGGTAGATTTTGATTCACTGTCCTTAAGTATGTTGGGCTAACGACCCCCACTGGCGGCCTTCATCTACTTGCCCCAGACATTACTATTCTTACCGAGTGGTAAATACCAGGGCATGACGGGAAGACGCGGACTGCATGACAGTGCATGACATGTCCTCCACCGGCGCTTGCTGTCTGAGGCATCCAAACTGTTTTGCTCTTCGTTTGTTTTCATAATACTTTACTTATATATAATTTGTTTGTTTGACCTTGAACTATGAACTCACTCCGTCCCTTAGCCCTGGGAGGTTGTCTTATTTAATTCTACCGATACATGGTGATGACTCGCGTCAGATCCCTCGTATCGCGTGAAGCCATGTGTTTCTGCGACAGAATTCTCACGACACCTGACCTGACGCGGTGGTTGCCATCGAACGACTTCGACAGATTACATGTAAAGTGTGACATAATCACAGTCGCCCTTCAGGGTATGAGAAAATTGGTTACTTGAGATGCCACGAGATGTCTCTATGTTTAACTAAGTACTAGTATGTTTGGGAATGTGTTCAACGAGTTCTACGGACGGTTTGTAAGTTGTGTCTAGGCAAACGCTTAGCTCAAAACCTCCACATGGCTGCGTTCTCACGCGCTCTGGTGCTGTCCTCGAGGTCCCCACAACCCACCCAATGTGGCTTGGCTGGCAGCCGACTCGTAGACACCTGACCGTTGTAGGATGGGGTTCCGCCCCTTTTCTCATGAGAATGAACTTTTGAATTCTGAAGGATTTCTTATCTAGAACTTAAAATATGTATTGTCTATAGTTATATCATTTCGCTGAAGCTGAGGTAATGTTGATCAGTGTGTAGCGGAGAGGGTAGGATTAGTTAAGTGTGATTATGGTGAGGACGGCGTCATGGTGACGGAGTGGCCGCCTTGCGTAATATACAAATTCAACTTTTTCTTGCGCATTGAAGATGAAAATATTGATAATCAAAAGTATGTTGATATTTTTGTTTAAACGTAAGAAGGTGACGCATGAGGATGTGGGGGGGGGGGGAGCTCCGCTGAAGGAGAGCTGATCACAATCTAAGAGAAAGAAACACATTTGTACCTAGTGTGACGTATGATGTCGGGAGCAAAGCGCCTGACATCTGACTGGATATTAGGTTGACATCATGAGAGCGTTGACAGCGGTAGCGAGGGCAGGATAAGGAACCACG
The DNA here is from genome assembly GCA_038088735.1 of Panulirus argus. Classification (NCBI taxonomy): domain Eukaryota; kingdom Metazoa; phylum Arthropoda; class Malacostraca; order Decapoda; family Palinuridae; genus Panulirus; species Panulirus argus. The sequence continues at coordinate 6,969 of JAYMFT010315977.1, read as the reverse complement.
ATGATGCTGCAGACGGCGTGAAGGGGCATCGAGACTGGTAGCGAGGGCAAGTTGATAAGGTGTGTAGCACTGGGATGGGTGGTGTCAGGGGTACACAGGACAAGCATACATTCGTCGCTACTTGCAACTGTTCCTTGTCAGGGACCGAAGACGGGCAATGACACATTAGTAATGGAAGCAAATTCGCGGGTAAACGTTTTGCTTGAATTGAGGCAAATTTATTAATTTCTTCAAGTGGATTGCTAACGTGTGGAATGATTTACCAATAAGGGTACTGTAGTTGAAAGCAAAACCATAGATACTTTTAACAACATTGTTAACAAATCCACCGTTCCCAGCCCACGACTGACGTTTGCGCATCGGTTGTTATGAAGGTTACAGGTATTTCTCTCTAGGTTATCGTCTACTGTATAACTCTTACCGCGATGCTGTTTCTGGTCTTATCTACAGCCACAAAGAGCCTCAAAAGGACACAATGGTCTGCTGCTGTTTGCTTTCCCTTGTATACCGGGTACCCATATCAGGGACAGGACCTGCACACACTCCTCTACCGGCAACATTGCTGCATGTGAAGACCGTCATGTCTTTTCTGCAGATGAGTCGTTGGATGATGCACAAACAAGAAAAGAAATCTAAGGTTTGAGAGCGTTGTTAGTAAGCTTAGAGGGTGTGTGATTTTCATGATTGCAATGATGACTAGGATTGATTAATGCCGTCCTGGACATTTGTGGAGGTATTCAAGTTCTCGAATATCTCGTCGGGGGACAGCATTAGGGATCTGAGGTTTCCAGAATCGCTTTCTTTAACTCATCAGGTCACCACTTATAACCCAGCGCCACAATCTTCCCACAATATCCTTTACTAAATTTTCAATGGAACTAACAGGCTGAGAAAAGAAATTCGTCAAAGCTGCATGTCGTAAATTGTTAAAGAAGTAAGGTTGTTAAAAATTATCCTCCTCTCGAGACGTAGCCAGAAGCAGTAGACGTGTCAAGGTCAGTACCAAGGCTGGATGATCAAATATGAGCACGGAAGTGAACTGCCTAACCTGCAGGATAGTGATCTATCGTCTAATGCACAGAACATGTAAATAAGTTATGTTTATGGCCTTCAGCTGATGGTAACGATCGTGTAAAGGAAAAATGTAAGGAGCGGAGGTAAAGGGAAAGACTCCTACCGCACTCTAGCATCAGCGGGAAAGTAGGGTGTCTGTAGCAAAGGTAAGTCTATTATGGCTGAGGAGACAAGAAGAGGTTCAGATTAGAGGAAAATGAAAAAAGTGACAAACGTTTCCCCGAGTTTTTCACAAATTGTAGGAAGGTAAATGAAAACGGGTCGAGAGAGATTTGCCTCTCCTTGTGATTGTGAATGCAATGTTTAAGGAAGGCGAACAAGGTGAGAGTAAGCGTAGAAGAATCATGATTATGGATTTGGCTAAGCATCAGATAAAGAGTGTATTTTCGAAGGAGAGATTGTTTACAAACTCCTGATGATGGTTATGATTTTTTTTTTTTTTCATGAAAATCACGGATCGTAGACGCCGGTGCCCTACATCATGCATGGACACGAAGAGAAATGATTGAGAAAGTCAGTCTTCAGATGTTGACAATTGCCTTTTAAATGAAAACATTGTAGTAGTTGGGAAAAACATATGTTGTAAACGACTAAATGAAGTTGATAGAGTTCCATATTCTGAATCGAGATGGAAACAAGCAGACACTGAGTCGAACAATCCTCAAGGTACCAACATGGTTGTTACTGTATTATGTACGGTGTCTTTTTGGCAATTGGCGACTTTTGGGCACGAAATATGTAACCGGAGGAGAGACTGATGGTTTCTTGAATACACACACACACACATATATATATATATATATATAGAGAGAGAGAGAGAGAGATGAAGCAGTCCTTTGAGTGTAAGTTGTTTATGTTCAAAGGCTTTGTCCAATTTACGGTGTTTGTTTCTTTTGTCTGACTATTATGACCCTTTCTGCTTGGGTAGCAACCGTTACTTAATGCTAATTTTGATCTTCCCCTGGGATTGGCTAGAGGGAGAGGGGGTTATTCCCTGATATTATATTATAAATGACGTCGAATCAGCAGATGCTCTTACTGCCTTCTTATTGGCTGGGGGTTTGTGGGACCGTTGGACCATCATTACTCATATTTTTCTTGTTAGTAAAAGAAAATTAAGTTTCGTCATCTATTGCGCTTTCTACGTTAAACGGAATTTAGTAGATCATGTCCGTCAGCATGCATGAGCTGCGCAGTTATAAGTTCCTACATACAAAAACAGGAAGATACGTAAGTATAACAGACCCCTGGGTTCTTATGAGGCTGTTTGTGGTAGTCGTGATCAGAAACATGGATCCAAATTTGGTGAGGAAAGGGATACTATTTGATGAATAATGGTAAAATGTCCATAAATTGTCACAGTAGTGTCGATATCATGAAAAAGGTTAATCTGTATTTGTCTAGACGTAGGTCGTTAGGTATAGCGTATCATACGTAAGATTCAATGCCTGAATCTGTGCTATATTTTTGTTCAAGCAGGATAAGTGTACTTCTGCTGAACATATTTATTAAGACTATTTTCCTTTTATCTTTAACTCAACAGGACCATGTTTGTTTATTATATGCTTAATATTTCCTTTGATACATATGCACATACGTACATAATTCCTAAACCGAAAATCCTATTCGTCTTTAGTTAAGAAGTCAGCGGTGACGGAGCTCAATTTTGGGAACCACAACACAGCATTTAGGCACAAGACGACGCGGGAATTGCTGCGTGGGCTTGTTGTGTTACACGCATGCGCATTTGACCCCCTCGTCAACCACAGTTACAAGGTTAGTCGCAAACTCCGCTGTCTGAGGTATGATGTTAAGTAATATGATATGTGGTTAATAACGTCAGGGGTTTAACAGCTGATGGGGTGAATGTGTGAAGTTGAGGTGTTATTGTTTTGTTATCTAAAATGTTTACCTCGATTAGTGGACACTGGCTCCATTATTTCAACAACAGCAGAGTTACCACGGCCAGCCCAGTGTGACACCATGAGAAGAGACTCCATGAATTGGTGCCAGCCGTTGTGCGTAGTTGACTGGTCACTTGGCCCTCAGCCCAAGATTTACTAATTTCGACAGTCAGCTGGTTCTGTGCACTAGCCTTGTAATTTGAGATCACTGTATTATTTCGGAAGGTTTTCCAAATTCTCTACTAGAGAGGGAAGCCGCGTGTATGGTGCACCATTAGAGCTCTTTTCTTGAAGCCGTGTTATTATAAATTTCTCAGAATGTTGCCACTTAGCTGGCTAGCTGGATGACCTTATTGTATTGAGCGTGTGGTGAAGATGCTCAAGGCTACTTACTCAAGGGTGTTTATGCGTCCCAGGAGACTCTGTCATAGATAAAAAGGTTAGGTTTATGTTAGTCCTTGCGAGTTATATTTGGCTTACTCTTTCCCTTGACGGGTTCCTTGGTTATATTGTACTGTAGTTCCTCTATTTCTCATCTCTTGCGAGATTAAATATTTCGGTTAAGTTCAGGTTCAGAGCACAAGAAAAAATAAGATTTGATAAAAAAAAAGAAAAAATGATTGAATTTATACTAAGTAGAAACATTTCAGGTAGGGAATACGTAATTTGGAGCATTACTTTTTATCTTAAGATAATAGATAATGATATTGGGGAGGGCCATGATTACGTGAGAAAATCTGTAGAATTAAGGGAAACCGTCTTAGAAATCAACAGGACCTTTGTTGAAAACCTAAGCTGACCATGGTGTCGTTTGCATTCAGTTCATGGGAAGTTTCTTCGCTTCGTGAACTGCTTTCAACCGCATATAAACCAATATGGCAAAAGGAAGGTGATGACAATGTCTTTGCTAAATGTCGACTATAGTTCTGAATTACAGGTGAATGTCTTCCCCAAGGAGCGTAAGGTGAGGTTTTCATGGGTTCTACTGATTTAATCGTGTTTTACTGATCTTCACCCCTATCTATCAGTTTTCGTAAGGGAAGAATAATGCTTTATATGATCCCTGATATAAATCACTTTTACTAAGTATTAGGAGTCCGTTGAAGTTCTTCATCCAAATCCATGTTATATCTGCGGTGCCCCTAAAGCGGAACACTACCAGTATCTCTTGCATTTTAGGAATTATTTACAGACATCATAAACATCGTCGTGTTTTTTAGTGAAAACTAGGTTATACCCATGCTTGCTCGTTCTTCCTGCTGCAGTTGATGACGCTGGGGGAGCGTATTGTGGGGCAGCGGCTGTTGCGCTACGTTTTGGCTCCTTTCTACAACCAGTTCGTGGCCGGGGACTCCGAAGAGGAGCTGGGTATTGTCAGCAGGCGCCTGGCCAGTGTAGGCGTCAGGCTCATGGTGGCGCCCATGCTGGAGACGGACGTAGGAGAGGGCCATGACGTGTGAGTAGTACCCTCACGTTGGTAGTATCCAACGATATAAATTGAATTAGGAGGTAATTTTCGTTAGCTGAGAGGTAATTCCTTCTCTCTGGGCCAGTAGAATAGTAGAAAACAGCCTAGCCTTACGGAGCAGAATACCTCGTATGTGCGTAGAATGAAATCAGTAGAACTGCTAGGGGAGGGAAAGTAGCAGTGCAGGATATTAGTGAAGGGAAGCTCAGTAAAAAAAAAAAAAAGGCGGCTGGCAGTAAAAGAAAGTAGGCACTGTTATGGGTGACAGCCACTGGAAGAAAGATTTAATGATGGAGGGCATGTGAGACTACCCATGAGAAGCTTTCATGAATTTTCTATGAAAGTTTTGTAACAATAAGTGAAATAAGGCAATTAATGAAGGGAAACAACTGTTGGTAAAGAAAGGTTTCATTGTAAAGTTGTCAGTGAAGGAGAGGAGAGTAAGTGAAGCTGACGGTGAAGGGAAGCTCACTAAGGATACAGTACACAGTGAGGGAAGGAATCTAAGAGGACGGAAAACAAACCAGTTTGTTCTCGTCCGGGATCAACAGGCTGGTGATGAGTGTCAGCATGACGGGATAGCTTGCTTTGGACAGCTGCAACCGCTCAGGCAGCTTTATTAGGGCTGGAGCCTGAGATATATGTGTTGTGACAAAATAGATTAATGTATGAATAAGTGAAAAGGTACATATTTGCATTTAGAAAACTGAAGAGTTAACGTGTCAAGTGTAACAAACTGTTATTTAAGACATACAGAAAATGGAAAAAGTGTGAATGACCCAATGATAACGGTTAAGACATATAGAAAATGGAAAAAGTGTGAATGACCCAATGATAACGGAATCAGTTACGGCAGTGGCCATAGTAACAAGTAATTAGATAACTTCCTCGTTAACCATCATTCCCATCTTTGCTCCCACTAACTTCAGTGCCAGCAGCTTACATCATTCTAGATCATGAAAATTCTTGCTCTTATTTTGCTGTAATAACAGTCTTTTAAGGCTGGACCTATATATATATATATATATATATATATATATATATATATATATATATATAAGCTTATATGACGTTAAACTAGCCGATTATTTGCCCTCTGTCCTAATTTCCTCTTCATTGAACCGTCACAAACTTGACTTGTGTCGTCCTAAGCTCGTCTCATAACTATTCCTGTGCACCCCAGGCGGGAGATGTACACCAAGAACCTGAACAAGACGTTGCATCTCATCGACACCAGCCACCGGAACAATGTCGTGGAAGGCTCCAGACCCATCTGCCAGACCAAGATCACGGCGCACCTCACTGCTGACGTTCTGGTCAGTTTTTTGCTGTATGATGTCGCAGTCAACACAAGCGTGTTGCTAACTTTATTTTTTTTTTAGTTATTGCCACTGCCTTCATCTCGCTCACAAACTTTATTTGTTTTAGTTATTGCCACTGCCTTCATCCCGCTCACAGAAGACTAATCCCTACAGGCGAGAATATCGACGCTCTACCAGTCTCTGAGCTTCGAGGGTCGTGTGCAAGCTGTGCGTTCTGTGGCGGCGCTGCTGTCGCAGGCCGGCGGAGATGGCCACAGCGTTTCGACCGCCGCCGCACAGGCGCTCCAACCGCTGCTCCCTAGTCCTTCAGATGCCCACGACCTCATGGACTGTTTCCAACGCCTCTATAAACTAGGTTATACAGTCCCAGATGTTTAGACTTATCAGAGGACTAATCATGTATATGGGTATGATTTAGAAGTAATGAAATTAAGTCAGGTGACCCTTCACCTACCCTATAGCTGGTTTGGACAATTCGTTCCAGCAGTTCATTTGCCATGTCCCTGAATGCCGGTCATTAATCTTCGAGGGACAATAATCTTTAGACTAACAGTTGCATTGTGTTTGGCAGTGCAGACAAACCAGCTTTAGCCCATCACATTCACAGTGTCATGTCTTATGGTAAATATTTGTGTGTTTATTTTTTGTGCATCACGTTGTCTTATATAGTGTGTGTGTGTGTGTGTGTGTGTACAGGGAAGCGTTGTGTGGAGCAGGGTGTGGTGTTGGCGGTGGACGCTGAGTACACCTATACCAACCCGGCCATCAACCTTGTGACCCTAGCCTTGATGAAGGTCTTCAACACCCCGACGCCAATCATCTGGAACACCTACCAGGGCTACCTCAAGGTCGGTCACCACTCACACCTTTATATTGTTCGGTCACCAAGTACGTCAACATGGTTGATTAATCTGTTTATGGATAGGGTGGTGAGGGAGGTAAACCATGGAAGGCTCTGTGGGGCCTGGCTGTGTGGATGGGAAGCTATGGTTTCTGTGCATCACACATAACAGCTTGAGATTGGATGTGAGCGGATGTGGCCTTTCTTCATCTGTTCCTGTCACTGCCTTGTTAACGCGGAAAACGGCGATAAAGTATAATATATATATATATATATATATATATATATATTTTTTTTTATTTTATTATACTTGATCGCTGTTTACCGCGTCAGCGAGGTAGCGCCAGGAAACAGACGAAG
>JAYMFT010315966.1:0-10060 GCA_038088735.1 Panulirus argus | reverse complement strand
TAGTCCTCTGTTCTTAACGCTACCTCGCTAACGCGGGAAAAGGCGAATATGTATGAAAAAAAAAAAATATATATATATCCTACCAATCTTCCTTCGGCTGTCTGCCTAATTAATAACGCTTCTAATTATACATTTCTCCCGGAGACGCGTTTAATGACGATTCCTCCAATTCTTGCCACATCTCCAGCGATAACCCTCCGTTCATTTTTCGTTCAGAGGAGAAGTTTTGTGGGCATATTGCAACACTATAGCACATCCGTGTCCGCCCGCTACAGGCAGTCCGTTGCCTATAAGTCTCCATCCACACTCTGATCGTCCTGCTGTCTGGCTCCAGCACTAATGCCACCCATCTGCCACTGTGTCTCACCAGCTGATCCTTCGACTCCATAAAACCCTGCCGCGAGAGGCCGGGACGTCCTCAAGCTGAGTGATCCCGTAAGTAGGAGACCTCAGCGCATACTCCACGGGAATGGGTGGAGTCCATCCCACACAGGAAGGGACTCGAAGACTCAACTTTTCCTCCTCAAGTCTCAATAACAAAGATCTCAAAGGAAATCATCAACCCACTTTGCCCACCGGTCCACACACACTCGACCACTCCCCAGGACACTGGTCTTTCCTCTATAATAATCCCTCACACGCGCCTCCTCCTCCATTTGGTTCACCTGACCAACACACTCTTGGAGATGCCAGGCTCTCCAGCGCACCTCCTTTTACTGCCACATCCCTTTCCCCCTCATATCACCCTACGCTATGGGTACGCCAGCCGGACTGACTTTCGGAGGCTCTTTTCCTCACATCCTTCGGGTGCAACGCTGCCTCTCACTGGGCGACGCCTCCGCCACTCGTGTGGGCATATCAGGGGTTGATATGACGGTAATGGGGGCATGATCACATCCCTTCCTCCCGTTCAGACTATATCTTCCCACAACTCGCGCGGGAACCGTTCCTGTTCCAAGAGCAGAAAGGGGGCGATGCACCTGGTCTGGAAAAGAACCTTCCCCTCCTCTTCCTTCAACTCTGACTCGAGTTTTCACCTTCGATGTTAATTATTACGAATCTGTTACCTGAGAGGGAGGAACGCTCTCTTGTCCAAAACAAGTGTCCAATTCTGTTTTCTTTTTCCTCTCGATTTTTTTTTTTCAGTCTTCAGCCAAGTGTATCGCGATCTGCCCTTCTAACTCTTTTCCCTTTTGACGGTACCACTCACGTTTGCTGCCCCTAAACATAAGGTCATTTTCTCTTTCACTAATTCCTCTCTGGAAGGCTCGTATGTCCTCACCCTCCTCTTGATTCACCTTCTGCTAAGTTTGTCTCCGTTTCCCATCATTTTAGAGGTCCAAAAACTCCTCTTTTTTATATAAGTATAACTACAAGGTGTATGGACCAGATGGCATCCAGCCTGGCGTTTTGTGAGAGGTCGTGTTTTCGAATTTGTGCCAAGATCGCTCGTCTGTTTCAATTTTGCATGAACAGCCCGAAATTTTACATCAACCTTGGTACAGCCTCTCCCTAAGAACTGTGAGCATTCTAGTCTCTCTGGCCATTGTCCTATTCATATTCTTTTAATGTTAGCTAAAGAAGGCACTGGCAACTGAACGCCCTAATCAAGGCAATCTCATCATATATATATATATATATATATATATATATATATATATATATATATATATATATATATATATATACACTAACCTATGACAGGCACCCAATTTATCGACCAACCCCTAGGAGTGGATGAACAGATGGTTTGACTGTGGACCGACTGCCGCAACCAGGATTCGAACCTATGCGCTCGACCCTAGGGCGGCCCGTGAGCAGGTCAATGTCAGAAACGCTAACCGCTACACCACAGAGGTTTTCCAGTCTCTCCTCAACTCTCATTTCCTTAAGCTTACTATATCTTGGAGTCTTCACTTTGGTCATCAGTAAAGATTTCCACAACACGAAATCCACCGGCGATATCTTGCCCAATGTTCGTAAACAAAGGCTCTGGAAGACCATGTGTCGTGGCCCTTCGCATAACGAAGAGGATTTATGAACACAACGATGATCCAGGACTCATCTGCAATCTCCCCATCCTCCGATTTTTTTTTCCCTCACTTTGTTTTCTTACTTCCGCTACCCTTCTCTCGGGCTAGTCTATTTGACACGGCCTTTCAATTGCTTAAGAAAAAAAATACTCTCCTCTTTCTGTTCATCAGAAACCTCTCATTAAACAAACGACCCAATTCACTCATACGTCACTCAACTCTGCATTCTTGCACTTCTTTCAGAGTTAATCCATCTCCTTTCAAAGGCTTTTTGAAAATCGTAAGTGGATAAGATTTCCTAGCGGGGTAGACATGTTCCGAGTTACGTATAACGTTACTGTATTTTCAGTTTCTTTCTACTTACCTTTCCCGAAACTCCCCCACCTGTTCACCATCTAACATGACGACTCTGAGGTTTCACTAATCAACACGGGACAAACCTGGCATCATCGTAACGTCTCGTCTATTTTCGAAGACACCAAGCTAACGCCGGTCGCTTAGTCTGCCTCTTTGAAAAAAAAAGGAAAATATTCTGAAGAAAATGGATAAGCCTTCCACAGCCGCCAAAGAGTCCTCTCTCTCTTCAGTAGCAACTTAAATTTTGGGGAAAAAAACTGGTGTTTTTTGGAGAACCACTCTCACATCTGGAGGTGGTTCTTAATCTACGTAATTACTCGAGACAATCTACAGAAATCGGACCTGTTAACTCTGACCTCAACCCAAGGGTCCAACTTGCCATGCACAGCTCTGTCGGTTCTCTAACCCTATTCTACAGCTATCATTTCGATTTCTGCTCATGACACAGATGCCTGCCTGCGTACCCCCGACCACTAGTTTTTAGGCCACATAATACCCGAGCAAGTAACAGCGTCGTATGACAAGTGCGTGGCCGCTGGCAACTTGAAAGTGAGCCATTTTTATGATATGCTTTTTTCTTTTCATTACACCACTAAACTCTTCACCACCTCACATATCTCCTCACAACTACGGCCTGTTCCCCTTGAGTCAGCTTCGATCAGTTCCTCTTGAGTCACCTTCGATCTGTACCATTTAGTCACCTTACGATGTTTCCCTTGAGTCACCTACGATTTGTTCCACTTGAGTCACCCATAATCTGCTCCACTGAGTCGTCTACAGCCTGTTCCACTTGACAACAAACAATATGAACTTCCTCAAAGAATTCTGGACATAACGATTTCATTTTCATCGATTTCTTTTCAATACATTTTTTCTTTTCATTTAGGGCCTGGCCTCGCCTGGTCGCTCCTTATATGCTGAAAAAGCCACATGGAAAAGAAAACACGAGATCCTGAGCGCTTTCGTGTATTAACACATCTTCAACATCATTTGAAAGAAACAGAAACATAAGGGCGTATATACTGGTTTATATTTATACAAACAGACGGTGAGGAACGATTTTGGAAGTGTTGACTCTGCGATAGAGTGCAGACTATACCGCAGAGTGACGACTATATCACAGCAACGACTGTGCAGCAGTGTCGACTACACCACAACGAGAACTATACCACAAAAGTGTCCGCATTGCCACAGAGTACACCGACTATGCCACAGAATCGACTGGATACCAACCACACACAGTGTCCACGCTGCACCACCACAACGTCCGGCTGTGCTACGGTGTCGACTGTCTGTACCACACAGCGCGTGTCGACCTGTGCCACACCAAGTGTTTCCTAACACACAACATCCATCCATAACAAAGGCTGGTTCGTCACCACTTATGTGGTCAGGATACTGGCTCTTAAAGTATCTTCTCTCTCTCTCTTTCTCTCTCTCTCTCTCACTCTCTCTCTCACTTTTTTTCTGCGCCACTGTGATGAGCCGTGTTATCAGTTCCACTCGGCTGGGTTTTATATGAAAGGTCCATTACGCGAGCAACTGTTAACCAACACCTTCAAACTATCATCCGTGGGCGGCTTACACCACATCTCGCCCCTCCCACCCCACACACACACACACACGGCCACAGCCAACCCCCATCCACACACCGCAAACTGTGGAATTCAAAAGGAAGTTGATGATGAACAGCAAAGAAGTGGACGTCGCTAAGGTATGAATTAGTTAATTCCCCGCTGGAAGTAAAAGAGTCGATATTTTAGCCTTATCTCTCTATATTCATAATTTCAGTGGTAATTATTCCCACTACCACACTGTTAAGAATTATATATATATATATATATATATATATATATATATATCCCAGGGGATAGGGGAGAAAGAATACTTCCTACGTATTCCCTTCGTGTCATTGAAGGCGACTGAACGGGGAGGAAGCGGGGGGGCTGGAAATCCTGCCCTTCATATTTTACTTTTCCAAAAGAAGGAACAGAGAAGGGGGCCAAGCGAGGATTTTTTCCTCTATGGCTCAGTCCTCTGTTCTTAAATACGACAGCATATTTAGAGCTATTAATCTTCTTTCTTACGTTCTCTAATTTTCTCAATATTATTGTCATTTGGTGGGTGCTCAAACACCACTTGCCCAAAATTATCCATTTTATTTCAATCAAACTATTACTTTCACAGGGGCATCATATAGAATCTACAAAAGAAGAAAAAAGTCATAAAACCTGGATTTTACATGTAAAACGCAAACAAGATATATATAAGAAACACTCGAAAAAAAAAAAGAACATTACGCCCATAGCACATAAAAGTAACGGAAAACAATAAAAGCGATACAAATCAACAATATCATGAAGAGTAGTATTAGTTACAATCAAAATATGGAAACAGAAATACAGAAAAACTTACAGAAGACTCCGCCCCACCGATCACTATAGATGGAGACATGACAGTACAGAAGAAGGCTCCTCCCTACCCACCACTAGAGATGGAGACAGGATAGTACAGCAGAAGGCTCCTCTCCACCCTACACTACAGATGGAGACAGGATAGTGAAGAAGAAGGCTCCTTCCCATCCACCACTCCGGAACATCAGCCGGTGGGAAAATCGCTAAAATGAAGCACCAAGTAGCATGGAGAGTGTATACTGACATGGAAGTTCCATGGGGAAGGATGAACCGATAGGACAGTACATTCTGGTAAAATTACAGCTGTCGGATCTCTGGGCTAGAAGGATCTGACCCGCTTTCCTGTTTTTATACTGTCATTCTTGAATAGTCTTATCAACTGATATAATTAACTAATGTATTTGTCAAAAGCTGTTTTAAATGGATTGATAGTCTTTGTTTTTACAACATTTGCTGGAAGTTTATGACCGTGTTCTGTAACGTCTGCTGCAGAACACTGTGTCCTGTAACGCTTGCTAAAGAACATTTCGTCTACATTTGTATAATCTTCTTCCGTCATCCTCATCCTGTTAGCACGGGTCGTTGTATCTCTCTCTTATGTGAATAAATTTTCCTGAGTCATGTTAAAGAAATATTCAGTTTCAAAGATAATACTAAATTTCGTCCGAGTCAGTGCTTTTGTAGAGACGAAAATTTCAGGTGTCTAGCTTTCTTCATTTGGTTTATTTCTGAGAGAAGGAATTAGTTTTGTTGCTCTTCTCTGTAGTCGCCCAGGTCGCTCTTCGCCTTTGGTAACGTTTGATGAACAGGACAGAAGCGCGGACCGTAAATATGATCTAAACAGTACGTTGTAAAGAGTACGCAAGTCGTGTGTCGTTTGTGTTTTAGTTTATGCGTCTCGTTATGAATCGTGACATTCTATTAACTGTATTAAATATTACTATATTGTTTGCCAATTGTAAATCATTACTGATAATCACTTCAGAGTATTTATTTCTTGTTCTTTTGATGATGATTTACCATACATTTCATATATGTATTGATCATTGTTATCACTAACTGGTACCACTTTGCACTTGTCTTCACTGAAGTCCTTTTTTTTTTGTCTTGACAACAGCATCAGTCGTCTCTGTGTCCTTCAATCGATAGTCTTCCAATGTGGGGAATCTATTTCCTAATTTCATATCATCGGTAAATTTTGAGACTCTAAAAGTACTCTCTGTTTCCAGATCCGGGTGCAAGAACTGAGCCTTGTGGTACTCCACTTGTTACGTTGTACTTGCCAGATATTTCTTCCTTTACCACCAAGCACCGTTTTCTATGCTCGAGCCAGTCCAGGATCCGGCCCATACTTACATCATTTATGTGTTACTTTAATAATTGCTTTTCGGAAGTCTAATGACATTTGATGGTTCGTATTCATAATCTCAATTGCTTGGGATGACTATAGATGAGGAGGGGTGGGGGGGACCATGATGATGGAAGGGTGTATTAAGGTCATGGTAGCTGGAGGGGAAGATGGTTGTGTCAAGACGATGTTGATAATTGCGTTGGAGGGCTTGGAGGGATCATGGTGGGGGAGGGAGGACTGTCAGGATAATTGATGGCGCGAGAGGGAGGGACGTGATGGCGTGTGGCGGAGGAGGGGTATATTTAGAATGGGTTGGTGGAGGGCCTTGATGGTGGAGGGGAGAGCAGGTGGTAAAGAAGGAGGGAGCGTCACGTGCGTTTGGTCAGCCCGTCAAGTACAAGCGGGAGGGAGGGAGGGAGGGCAGGGCAGGGTAGGGCACGGGTCAGCCATAAGTGGGAGGGAGGGCAGGTGGTGGAACAGAGGACTTAACGATTTCTTTAATGAGGCAGTGGAAGGGGGGGGGAAGAGAAAGAAGGAGGGAGAGATTAAGGGAGGGTAGGTGGAGGGAGGAGGGAGGATAGAGGGTAGTGACAGAGGGAGGGTGGAGGGAAGGAAGAGGTTGGAGGGATTGTCAGTATTCCACAGTCTTGACCTAACGTAACGCGATGGGGGGTGGTGTCATAACGTGTCATAATTTGCTTTAGTGATGTTTAGAACGTGGCAGTCAAGAACACACACACACACACACTTACATAGACATATGTACATAACAGACTAACAGGAATACAGATTTACGTCACACAGACAGGCAGACACAAACCAACAGGAGACATGTGTCCGTCTAGCTAGTGGGCCGCAGACTCCCTCCTGCACACACATCCCAGACGTGAGCCCAAGTGATGGCATCACTGTTTATAATTAAATCGGATATTATTGGCTTTTACCCCTAACCCCCCCCCCCCCTCCGGGTGGGGGTGTGTGGCTGACAGCCTTGGCCTGGCTGTCAGCAGCTGATGGCTTATTACCACGCTGACACACGGAGCATCGGGGGGGCCTCCTGGGCCTTGGGTGGGCTGGTGTATGAAGGGACGACCTTGAGTGGGCTGGTGTAGGGATGAAGGACCTTGGGTGGGTTGAGTGTGTGGAGGGAAGGCCTTAGGTGGGCTGATGTGGGAAGGAAGGGCCCTGGGTGGATTGTCAGGTCGTGGTGTCAATGGGAAGTCTGGAGGTGGAGCAGAGGTTGGTTGGGGTCGGATATGTGGTGGGTGTCTAGGGGTCCGACGGGCTGGGTGTAGTGGGGCTGGTGTGATGGATGGGAGTCTCTCTCTCGTCCTGTGGTGTTGTGTGAAGGGTTTTGTTGATGCTGGGATGGGTGTAGAGGGCCCTGATGTTGTCATGGCAAAGGGGGCATTATTGTAGTGGCCTTAACATCGTGACTGAGGGTGAAGTTTATATGTTGAGGGTCACTGTGTGAACATTGGTGAGGTAAGGATGGATGTGGAGGGGTGGTTGCTGTGGTGACGGTGGGTGTGGTGTGAGGGGCCTTGCTGTGGTCAGCTGTGGGTGTGGGGAAAAATCATTGTGGTGATGGTTCGTGTAAAGGGCTCTGGTGTGGTCATGGGTTATTGTGAGGGAAGTTCGCGTGTTGGTTGTGACTGTGGACGGCGCTGGGGTCGTTGGGGCGAGTGTGGAGGATAATTGGTCTGGTGTGGCAAGTGTGAAGGACTCCGTCGATAGTCTCAGGGCCTTCAAACGCTCGTCCACCGTTGCAGAAAATGTTGACATGATGTAGGGTGTGTGTGTGTTGGGACAACATAAGGCGGGTGTGGGCTACAGGGTCCTGCTGCTACAGGAGTGGATAACGTGAATGTGGCTGGGGCATGCAGTCTCCTGGTAGCGGCAGAACCTTTGTCTGGTGGGTTAATGGCGAACAACGTGGGAGGGTCGCACGTGGAGGGACTTTGTATTGCAAGTATGAAGGGATTTCATACGGCAGGAACTTATTGTGTGGTGGGTCTTTGTGTGGTGGGGGTTAGAGGGCCTGGTTGTGGTGGGGGTATTTACTGAAATTTTAGTGGTTGTTTTGATGTTCCTGGTGTGGGAGGGGTTAGTGTGGTGGGCATAGGAGTGGTAAGCAAGGCCCGGGTGTGGAAGTGACTGATGGTGTGGGTGTGTGTCCAGCTTGGGTGTTGGTAGCGCTGACGCAGAGGACTCTGGGACGGGGGTGCTGGTGTCAGAGGCGCTGGGAAGGCATCGCTCTGCTCACGACAGTGTGGACGACGGTGGCGTAGCTGGCATGGCTAAGGAGGAAGGAGGCGTGGTGAGGACAGATGTGGAGAGGTTTCGTTTGTAGGGGATGAATGTGGAAGGAATTATAAATGTGTCTGTTGGCTTTGAGGTAGGAAGGCGGATGTGGAAAAATGTTGTAGTGAGGATGGTTGGGAAGTATGGATGTGACGGGCTTTGGTCCGGCGATGTTCAGTGGCGTTGCCTTTCTGTGGTGGATGATAGCAAGTGGGAACATGGGAAAGACAAACAACAGGAAACCTGGTGGTTCGTGACGCGGTTATCTGTAGCCATAATCTTCAATGTGGTGGACACCAACAGAAGGCACCTCCCCACCCACATTTCTCTCCGGTTCAACTGCCGACAGGAGGGGAAAAATGAGTAGAAACACCATGGATAAAGTATACTACCATGGATGTTTTGTAAGAAAGCATAAACAGGAAGAGCTGGCAACCCTATATGGAATGGATTTTACTGGGGGATAAACTCTGAAATAGAAAACGTAGAAGCTTCATTACATTTTGACAATAAAATTTTCTGCTTGAGGCAGGACTGTTCGCTGTTAACAGACGCCAGTGAAACATTCGTGTGTTGATGTGAAGGTAATGATAGTCCTTGCATGTTAGTACTGTATCTGGTGGCTGTTTACTCCCACAATGCATAGCTATACAGGTGGAAAACCTTTCCCAAAGTTTTTTTTTATGTTGAAGGCTCCAGTCACGGACAAAAGTTCACATCACGGCCGGGCGCTAATTGATATTTAGAGAGAATTAAGAATGGGAAAAAAAATACATGGAAAGTATTTACGAATTTTTGAGAAAGTGAAAAACCTGTCGCTTGAAATGAACCAGTTCATAATTATTGGGAAAGACATGAGATGGTAGAGAATTCCAAAGCTTCGACGTGTAGGGAAAGAAGCAGTTATCAAAGCGGCACACCCTTGAGTTGCCGATGACCACACAATAATCATGTGAAGCAGCAGCTTGCCGAGTATTCCGCGGTCTAGCTAGTGGTGGGGGCACACAAGCAGCCAGCTCTCGGGAGCAAAAGCTAAAGTAATACCACTAGAAGAGGGAAAGTGAACCAACATTGAGGAGTAGGGCAAGGGGGGTCAAGTTCGGAAGTTAGCCTGGGACAGTTTATAAATCGGATCGCTTTCGACTCAACTCTGTCAAGTACAGAGCTAGAACCACCCCAAATGTGGGAGCAGTACTCTATACAAGGACGAATCAATCCCTTGTATAAACGGAACAACTGTTCAGAAGAGAAAAAGTTACGACATCTAAATAGGACACCCAGTTTCTTATAGGTAAACTTAGCTATTCCCATAATGTGGGGTTCCCAAGAAAGATTGGATGTTACAGTAATACCAAGTATGTTTATTGAGTCAAGAGGTAGAATTACAGAACAGTCAAAGGAGATACGAGAGTTTTGAGGAGTTTTCAATAGAGAGATAGGTAGAAATTGGGTATTGGAGGCATTAAACTTAACTAGATTTTGTGTACCCCACTGAGATATCCTGTCCGAGTTTATTGTGGAAGGTGTGTCAAGGCGAGATGCAGATCGAGTGAGAGAAGAAGGAGCAGAATTGAAGGATGTGGATGAATGCAGTGTTGAGT
>JAYMFT010315955.1:0-10060 GCA_038088735.1 Panulirus argus | reverse complement strand
ATATATATATATATATATATATATATATATATATATATATATATATATAAGAAGAGTCTGGTTGAAAGAGCTGAAGAGGTTGCGCTGAAATGGTTTCCACATATAGAGTGAGTGAGGAGAGGTTGACGTAAAGGATATATGTGTCAGAAGTGGAGGGAACAAGGAGAAAGGGGAGACCAAATTGGAAATGGAAGGACGAGGTGAATAAAACTGTGAGTGCTTGGGGACCTGAACTTGCGAGGGGGCGAAAGGGGCGGACATGGGATAGAGTGAATGGGAGCCAAGTGGTATACAGAGGACGACGTCTTGTCAGTGGACCGTACCAAGGCGAATGAAGCAGCCGAGGGAACCATGGAAAGGTCTGTGGTGCCCGGTTGTGGATAGAGGGCTATGGTTTTGGTGCACTACACACATGACAACCAGAGAATGGATGCGAGGAAGTGAAGCCTTCTCTTCGTTTGTTCATGGCGCTACCTTGCTGACGCGGGAAACGTCGGAAAAAAAAGCAGGAAAGAGAAACGAAAATACCTCTTAAAAGTAACCCATGAAGAGTCCGAAAATATAAGACTGTAAAGGAGAATGGGAAAAAATTGAACGATGATATATAGGAGTGTGCTAAAAAAGATAAATGTATACGCTACATATGTGTATATATGAGCCACATATGTGGCTTTATGCGCACAGCTGCGAGGGAGGTCCGTGTGTTGCGCTTCCTGGGTTGCTGTTGTCACTCTGCCGCCCCGAATATCCTGATGGTCAAGATGACCTTAATCGTTGTTTATTGCATTATTTAGAATAACGTGGCAAGTGTGTTTAGCTGTAGTGTTGTGGGTGCAACGAATTCTTAGCTTCGGTGTTGCAGCTGCTGAGAATTCTTAGCTTGACTGTTGGTGTTAAGCATTCTGAGCTTAGCTGTGTTACTCTAAGAATTCTTAGCTTAACTATTGTAACTGATAAAAATTCTTATATTATCTGTTGTAGCTGTTAACAATTCTTAGCTGTTGTAGCTGCGAAGTCATAGCTTAACTTTTGTAGCTGCCGAGAAATGTTAGCTTAGCAGTTCTAGTTACTAAGAATTCTTAGCTTCAGTGTCATAGCAGCTTTCTTAGCTTCAGTATCGTAGCCTATTTCTTTGGCTTAAGTGTTGTAGCCGCTCTCTTAGCTTCACTGCTGTAGCCGCTTTCTTAGCTCCACTGTTGTAGCTGCTAACAGTTCTTCGTGTACGAAAATCCTCCTCGGACATCTCTTGGAAAAATCAGGATGACATACACATGGTTTTAAGTCCCGCCATTGAAAAGCGGACTGTATTATTGACACAAAACGTTCGAAGCTTGATGGTAAGAATATGTTGGGGCTGTAATGTCATTCTTGGTGGGGTATAACAGTCCTGTGACGAAGGGGAGGCTTTGGAAGTAGCAACTTTGGGTATGGGTTATTTTGGAGGGATGTGGGCGTTGTTCATAGACTGAGACAATAGGTTGGTGTTCTGTCCATGATGACATGTGTAGGTTCGGTGTGTTGCCGTTTGTACGATGTTATTTCATGATTATGAGTTATACCTCACCATTTCCTGTTGTAGGAAGTAAGAAGCATTTTTGGGGGGGAATTTGGTATATATGTATTGATTTCTAACGTATATCCTCTGATCGGTTAGATTTACCTATATTTGTGTACATTATATGTATTATGGCAGCCACTTGTTGCACTGTCCTCATTCATAGTTTTCTTTGGTTCAAAAGTGAAAGCTCCGTTTTCTCTCATCATGTGACGCCTAACTGATGCATATATCGACTGCGCCAACTCTTGTATTATTTCATCTAATGCTGTAGTTTTCAGTACAGCTTATGTATTTCATTATCATTTTCAGTTGACATGAGTGTCGATAAATGAAGATTGTACTCACCATAGAGTTTCTGATTGAGTTAATGTGATTACAGTCCTCTGGCAAAAATAAGACGAAGTTTTAGCAAGTACGAGAGCAACTTAGGATGTTTCAGTGCCTTGTTTGGATAGGGTCGAGGAGGGTCCACGGTAGAGCGCTTAGGTGTTGAGAGACCATATAGTCCATACATGTTCTTGAAGGCTTCAGCTACTGCATTCCAGGACTGTAACAGGATCAGAACTGTAGTTTTTGTTACATATTAATCATTGATTTTAATATCACTGTATCGCTGGACAAGTTTAGAAGGTCTTTGTAGAGAATGGAGAAGTGTGGTTCAGTCAAACATTTTTTTTCATAGATGCGTATCTGATATTACGCTTCCATAGTTCCGTCTATGGAACAAGCTCAATTACAGTTACCCATTTAGCATTGAATTGACCCAAGCATTTACCTCAGTTTGCCCTCGTATCCAAGTTATTTCTTGGTACTGAAAACGCGGAAGTAATCCCTCGTAGCTTCCCCTCCTCCCGAGCCTAGAAAATAGCCAAAGCCTGTCGTTTATACGAGGCAATTTTCTTACCTCTCACAGTATTGAATAACGTACATTTTTCTTCACAGTTGTATCAGGTATATATGCCAGGTATATACGTCAGTCTTATTCGTATACAAGTGGCTTTTAGGACACAACCCTTTGAAACCGATCGGTCGGTTATTCATTTGTGAAGGACTGGCTGAAGGGCCTGGCCATCAATATTATGACTCAGTGTGATACTGCCGTGCGTCCTGCTGAAGGAGGAGGGTTGAGTCCAGGAAAATACCCGTTCCTGAGGAAGGCCGGAAGCCACCCTGCTATTCCGGAACCTACCGGAAAATCCGGGAGAACGGCAAGTTACGGTTTCAGTAACACACGTATTTCCCCTTCGACACCAGTGTATTGTATATAATGCAGAGTGCGCTACGGGCTGGAGTGGTGGATGGGTTGGGGTCTGCAGGTGTTGCCGTTGTGGTAATTGCCGGTCAAGTGTGTAAATGATGCGTCAAGTCGTCGAACTATAATGGAATGATGCGTCATGATCAGTGCACTGAGGCTTGTGTGTGTGTTTTGGTTGGTTTGGTGTCGTGTAGACCTACTGTGTGCGTATGGTGGCCGTGGTTGGGCCCGGGGTATGTGTGTGTGTGTGTGTGTGTGTGTGTGTGGAGCCATATGTTGATATTTAGTGTGCGCCGCCCGTGGGGGCCAACACTGGTATCCTTTCACGTACACAGTTGGTGCGATGTGTCCCACTACCCGGCCGGCCCAAGGCTGCTGATGGGAGGAGAGAGAGAGAGAGAGAGAGAGAGAGAGAGAGAGAGAGAGACATAAAGATTACAGTGGGTTATTCTGTTGGGAAATAAACATTGCAGATAAAGCTGCCGCTCATTATCGAATGTGTGTTTACACTCGTGCTGTGTGCGAGGGAGTAGCTTGGGTGTACAAGGAAGTGTTTGGTGATATAGCTTCACGGCGGTATAGCTGTATGACGGTATAGCTGTACAGTGGTTTAGCTGCACGGAGGTATTGCTGTGTACTAGAATAGCTGTACATTGGGATAGCTGTACGTTGGTACAACAGAAGGATGCTACTGCTGCACGGCAGTATAGCTGCATGATGGTATAACTGTATGGCACTATAGCTTTACGATGATATAGCTGTACGACGGCTTAGCTGTACTGTGGTATACCCATACTTTGATATAGCTTGACGATGATGTAGCTGTACGGCAGTATACTTAGACGATGGTATACCTGGTAGTATAGCTGTAGGGTGGTACAGCTCCACTGCGGCATAGCTGTATAGCTTTTGTGTGTGTGTGTGTGTGTGTGTGTGTGATTACGTGTGTTATCTTTGGATAAAGTGGGAAGGGGACTATCTCAAAAGATAGTGATATGCCGTGAAAGTGAAGATCAGAATCGTGCAAAACACAATAAAAACCATCGACAAAAAAAAAAATATGAACATCCAAACGGTTTATGTGGGAAAATGTCATTCCACGGAAGGATGTTGGTGTTGTGGAGACGTGCGAAGGAAAAGAGGAGGAAGTTTACTCAGAGGGACAGAGCGGGGGATTAATTAATTAAATAATTAACCCAGTTTACTGGGGCTGATGTTTATGAGGATAATTAGACCGGTTAGCAAGGAGGCGGTCTGGCCTCTTCCATCACACCCACAGCGTCGCAACATTTTCTCTCGTAGAAAACGAGGCTGTGATGCCTGATTTCAGCTACATTTTTTATATTCTTTGTGGATTTTGAGATTAGATCGTTGCCTTTGGGAAAGTGTCATACCGTAAAATGTATAGGATGTGATGTGTATTGTGCATGTATGCTAAGTGCCGGTATATATATATATATATATATATGTATGTGTGTGTGTGTGTGTTGTAAGCTCCAGTCACAGACCAAAGTCCACATCATGGCCGGGCCTTAATTAAGATTTAAAGAGGGCTCATGAGAGGGAGAAAGAAGACAGATGGAAAGGTATTATAAGAATTTTGAGGTCATGGAAACTCCATGTTTTAAAAGAAAGAGAGCCAGGTCATAGTTGTAAGGGAAGATATGATACGGGTAGCGAGTTCCAAAGCTTTGAGGTGAAACAGTTATCAAAGCGGCCCTGAGGGTTATATCATGCATCGCATGTGTCTAGGGAGTGTCATATTACTTGATGGTCTTTTTTTTTTTCAGATGGCGTCTGTAAATATGCTAACTAAGGAGGACATACATTAGTTAGGGGAGTAAGCTGGTAGGTGCCAGCTGGCCGCCGTAAGTCTCGTGGCTTGTTTCTGGTGCACGGCCAAGTTTGGACGAGCTTGGCGGGTTGGACTTGTGTATAGTAGGCGATGTGAGGTCTGGGTGTCGGCCCGAGCACCCGGCCTTATTTTCCTCAACCCCCATTGAGCACGACGGTGGAATCCCCGAGCACAGCAGTACTTTCCATGGGTCGTGTCGTCGTGTTCAAGGGTCGTGCCGTTGCGCTCAAGGGTCGTGTCGTCGTGTTTAAGGGTCGTGCCGTCGTGCTCAAGGGTCGTGTCGTCGTGTTCAAGGGTCGTGCCGTCATGCTCAAGGGTCGTGTCGTCGTGCTCAAGGGTCGTGCCGTTGCGCTCAAGGGTCGTGTCGTCGTGTTCAAGGGTCGTGCCGTCGTGCTCAAGGGTCTAGAAGTCGTGCCCGAGGGATCCGGACGATCTGTACTTCGAAGCAGCATTGTCGCGCCTACGGTGTCATTCCTGACCACAGCCGAGTATATCAGATCACCTAAGGAGGATACGTAAGTTCTTTTAATATTTCTTTACCAACGAGGCTACCAGACATGAACACATGGCCTTACTGAGGCCGGCCTTCATTGTGAGAGGGAGGAAGCAAGTGAGGGAAGTCTTACAGAGTTTTTGACGAGGTGGGAATTTACTTATTCGTATTGCTTAATTGAAAAGTGAACTTGCTACGGAGGAGAGTGAGTGCGAACGTAAAGATTGAAGAGAAATGATGGTGAATGGTGCCTGATGTGTGTCGGAAACAAATGTATGGCGTGTTAAGCCCAGTAGGTCAGTTCTAGTAAAAAGAGAAAGTGAGATCAACATTCCTCACACGGAGGATGTGAGATGGTTCAGGGCATCACTTCAACACAGGAGGGTAGTGCTTCCTGGGGCGGCCTCCGTCTACAGCATACTGACACGGAGGGTGGGAGGTGGTTCTGGCCACCACTTCATCCCTCCCAAGCGGCTGCAATCTGCAACTTACCAGCCACCGTATTTTAGATTATGTTTTACGGGGTGTATAAAAGTAACACCTCAAGGATTTACACGTTAGATTATGGTAGCGCAACTTATTGCTTTTTTCCTGCCATAGCCTGTGTCCTCTTTTAGACGAGAGTAGCAGTAGAGGAGGTACATATTGCACCCTGAATATCTAATGGGACCTGTGCGTGGTGAGGGGTCTAAATGAGCGTGGAATTATCCTCAACATTTATGAGTGTTAATGCAGTAGTTCCTCACCTTTATTATTTCGGTTGGTGTACTCCCCTGGCCTCAAGCAGGACTTGCCCTTTCTCAGTGGTGACTTTCTTTATTATTAGGATAGATTTGTGTATCATTTTATTGCTGTACTGATGAATCGTGCCAAAGTAATGCAGCTTCGGGCAGCCCATGCGTGCCCAAGCCGTGCTTTCTCTGAACTCAAGAGTCCAGCGCCTATGAGTCTTTTGTTCCTCGAACTGTATCTCACGTACTCCCTTAACGAGGCGTCACCTTTCCCCTGAAGGTTCATGGTGGACTAGTCCAAGTTGGGGACCACTGTCTTCAATTTTTTTTTCTGTTGTAGCCTAACGATGACGGCCTTAATGACCCCTGACAGTTGATAGGCCTAAAGTCCAAACACCCAGCTAACCACCTTTGCAAAAAAAGTTGCTAATGGTTCGCGATATAGCAAAGAAAAAAACCTTGGCAGTGTCCCTGAATGCCATGTACTGACGCCAGCAACGGCCAATGTTCGTCAGTGTGAACCATCGGTGGTCCTCGAGTTTGTGTGTACAAGCACAGAACCATTGTGGAGGTGGTGTTGGGCTGACGGTGGGCAGGTGGTGATGGCACAGGGCTGACAGCGATCAGGTGACGATAGTACAAAGCTGACGGTGGACGAGTGGTGATAGTATGAGGCTGACGGTGGTCAGGTGTTGGTACAAGGCTGACGGTGGACAGGTGATGAAGGTACAGGGCTGACGGTGGACAGGTGATGATAGTACAGGGCTGACAGTGAGCAGGTGGCAGCGCGTGGCTGAGTCCCCAGATGGACGCGAGTGT
Source organism: Panulirus argus (assembly GCA_038088735.1). NCBI lineage: Eukaryota > Metazoa > Arthropoda > Malacostraca > Decapoda > Palinuridae > Panulirus > Panulirus argus. The sequence goes on along the minus strand of JAYMFT010315955.1, from coordinate 3,349 downwards.
ACTCCAATTGAGGCTTAGGATGGCCAGCCCCAGAATGACTCGACTGACCTATAAATGTGGGAAGTAAAATTATGACCTTCGACCTCTGACATGAAAAAAAAAGATAATCCAAAATAAAAACTAGTCCTTTCGTAGGTGACGTCACGGTGTTAGCGCTGCGCAGGTGTTCTCAGGGGGTAGCAGTGGGGTGTGTGGGGGGGGGGGACGAAGTGGGGGGGTCCCCCCCCCACCTTGAATATCAGCTGTGCCAGTGTCGTCAGATAGAGTGGGGGGGGGGAAATAAGTGTCGGTTTGAGTCATAGCGTGAAAGTGAGAGTGGGTTTGTGAGTTGTGTTGGAGCACCTGGGTGTTAAGGTGGGTGTGTGCCTCTGTGTGTGTATGTGTGTGCCTGTGTGTGTGTGTGTGTGTGTGTGTGTGTGTGTGTGTGTGTAGTGACCTTTTTACTCTATATTGGGAGGAAGTTTTACACTCGTGGGGGCCCCCGTGTCTTAACCTTGAATACATGCACCATGTCTTGATCCGTGAAGATTTGAATTATTAGGTAAGCGCTCGGATCTTCGAGTTTCCTTTGCTTTGTGGCTACCAGCACTTGTACCTTGTCTTTATTTCTATGTGTGTATGGACACAGACTCCCTAGTGTGTGTGTGTGTGTGTGTGTGTGTGTGTGTGTGTGATTATCTTTTGTGCATAAGGGAAGAAAGATCTACATTTGTGGGTCAACATCTCTGAACTTTTTTCCTCTCACGGTTCATCAAGCTTCTCCACTATCTCCTCATTCATTACGTCTTCACCTATCGTTCCCCATTCGTCTACCAATCTGTTACCATGGATACATTTTCCCCAAGTCTTTCCTGACTGCTCTTGATTACTCTCCAGTTCTATAATATCGCTGATGGGTTCCCCGTTTTTCAAAGAATTGCTCCATATCGACGTCACAAATTCGCTGAAGACGTTGAATGTTATAATCAAGACTCTTCCCCTCGTCCCTCACTCCACCTAGTGTATATATGCCACAGCGGGCACCATTCCCCTCCCTGTGGAACGTCTCGCGCGTCTCTGGTTTTCTGAGCCAGTGCTCACTCGCTCATTGGAAGTTGAGAGGATTCGTTATGCAAGACCTCTCCCCTCTGAACCGGTGGTGCCTCTCACGTAGTTAGCTTTGCCTTTACAAATATCCAAGCATTTGGTTTTTGATTATCTTTTTTTTTTTTTTTCTGTATTTCGCAGTCTGTTTGTGTCAGCGACACCGGCCTGTAGTTCATTCTTCCACTCTCTTAGCGAGAATCTCTGTTCCTTCGAGTTCGTCAGCAACATCTTTGAGTCCATAAGGTGGAATATCATCAGGACCTCTGCTACGTACGTGCCAAGGTCCCTCTTGGGCCTACCTTTATCGCATCTGTCTATCTCAATCTTTTATCTATCGCCTTTCCCACGTCCCGTTTATTTAGTGGTGACGGTAACGTGTCCTCCACTGCAGATACAGTTTGGAAATCAACTTTCACATCTAGAAATATTTTCTCTACTTCACCTACTATCTATCTGTAAGACCTTCAGTACAGTCATTCTATAACTGAAATTTGGCTACGGTTAAATTGATTGAATAGTTTCGCTTTATTGTTTGTCTTCACGTTTATTCTCAGCAACTCTTTTCCTGCCTTGATTTTCTCCTCTCTTCATTGCCTTTAGCTTTTAAATGCTACCTGGTTGTTGTCATGTCAATATCATATCCAGAAGTACATCATTCCGAAGCTTTTTGAAGTCTTCTGTTGAACGTTATCTCCCTCTTTTCCAGCTCTTTCTTTCTGTATGCTGCCGTTGTCACTTATCTAATGACTCCCTCGTTATAGTCGTCACAGAATCTCTTATACCAATGTCTATCCTTGTATACCCTTATGGGATTTGGCATCCTTGTCTGGTACCATTGTTATTTCTTCACTAACTTGTACATACTTGAGCTCGATCTCTACGAGGTCAGTTTTCCTAGATGGCAAAGTACTCAATCCTGCTCACATCATCTACGGACATTTGCGATGTTAAAGTCTTCCTTTATTTTGTTTTATTCCGCTATATCTTCCGTACAGTTTTCCCTCACCTTCAGCTTCAGCAACTCCTGTAGTGGGCAGCATATTGCTGGCCTCCCTCTGCTTCCACCTGACTCTTACCTCCTACGTTTGATGCTACATATCCTCTCATCCATCAGTTTCCTCTCTTCTTCCTCTTTTATTCTCAGGCTTGCGAATCTGTCATTATGACCTGGTCGTTAACTTAGTGCGTCTCCTCGTCTTTTTCGTAAATCGAGTCATCGATCTTATGCATCTTTTGTTCCTCTTTATTTTTTTTTTTCTCTCTCTCTCATCATCGCCAATATTTTCCTTACTGCTAATGTATGCTCAGCCTTCCCAGTTGGCTCTCTGCCCTTTTATTTTGTCATGATAGCCGAGACGACGCAGGCAGCCGAATGCTCTAAACAAGGCCATTTCATTAACGCTCTCTCACTTTCTGTTTACACACACACACACACACACACACACACACACACACACACACACACACACACACAAACACACCACACACACACACACACACACACACACACACACACACACACACACACACACACACACGCACGCACATATATATACCTCTACTTTGAGCCAGCCAACCGTTTTATCGACCAGCCCACAGGGCAGGAGGGACAGCTGGGTAAGTTATGGACCGGCTGCCGCGACCAGCATTCGAGGCAAGAGTAGGGATGGAGTCCCTATAGGGTTCTATCCCTACTCTTGGGTCCTTTAAATTCGGATCCCTTTGACTCTCGCGTTTGGTGTCTCTTCAGAATTGGCCAGATCAAATCTCGCTCAGTCTTTTTCATTCGGCTTCCGAGTCCCTTTGTTAAGCCATGACATCTGCAAACCCCACCAACAACACAGATGGCAGCCATATCCACCTTTTTTTCTCGTTAAGTTCATCATAAATGCCAAAGTATTCTCGCGTTTAAAGAAAAATCCAAGTTCTTACGTAAGTCCTACTCTAATTCAACGCTCTTCCTGTCAGGCGAATCTCACGCCCCGTCACTCAGAGAGAAAATAGAAACATATTCGAATTTTTTTGCGAGAAGTGACAGTCGGCCGACGAGTGAGACAAATTACCATGTCAGAGGAAAGAATAGCTCTGGGCGTTCCTTTTCCTTACTGTCTACATTCCCTGGGTACGGGGTCCTGGGGTTATATCCCCCAGTACACCTTCGTGAAAGGGCTCCTGGAACAGTGTTGTATATATATATATATATATATATATATATATATATATGAGAGAGAGAGAGAGAGAGAGAGAGAGAGAGAGAGAGAGA
>JAYMFT010315944.1:0-10060 GCA_038088735.1 Panulirus argus | reverse complement strand
ATATATATATATATATATATATATATATATATATATATATATATATATATATATATATATATATATATATATTAGCTCTTTAAACATGTAGTGTAACTGTAGATAAGCCACTCATACGTACGTAGAATATCATTGCATGTATTTAGTTACTTTACATTTTCGTTTAATACTTATTGCATGAAGAAAGGTTTGCATGACAGTGGCGTTAAACACTGACCATACACTCACAATATGGGGGTAATTGTAAGGGTTGTAGTAGTAGTTGTGGTGGTGGGTTGTGGCGGCTTATGGCAGGGCTGCGCCGCGCAACACAACACAAAGCGTTCACCGTACCACAGTCCCGGCCGACGTGGCGTTCACCATCATTGTATTCTGTTTTTTTTCAGGTAGCTACAGTTATTATGTACATGTTTTGTGTTGTATGTATGTAATACTAGCTTCTTGTGACATGAAGTTTGTAAAGACTCGTAATCATTGGAGTCGGTGAACTTTTCAACGAAACAAATAAGGGGACTCACCCTTGCTTTTCATATTCATTTTATTCTGTGCGGGTGGACTTGATTACGACGTTGTTGCTGATCGTTTTTTTGATACAGTGATACCGTGAATGGCCACTGAACTCAATTGCAACACCATTTTACTCGGCGATATCTCGTGCCTGCGAAGAAGGGGACAAAGCTCAAGGGCGGCAAGTTGACTGCGGCAGCAACAGCGACTCTTGTCCCTTTACGTCAGGTCGCTTCCCCCAACATAATATTTTAACATTCAAGCTGTATTGTTATCAGACAGTGAGGAAGAAAATTAGTCCAAATCGTAATGGTTAGAAGTCTGCCTTAGAATGGTGAATATAAGCTTGTTTGTGTCTTCCTGAACCCAGCACTGTTGGTGCCTTTTCATTCAGGTATCTAAAGTTATTCACATGTCATGTTACAAAAGTAACCGTATTGTAAGTGTATCTATTGGTTCTCCCTTAACAACAAACATTACCAAAAAATATACCACTGAAAACCACTCAGTAAATATCACAATGAAATCACATACACATGTGAAGCAATGGCAAGTTGTGGAAAAAGGGTATTTCTGTATGAGACATCAGTAGGAGTTTGGGTTTGTGCTTATATGTCAAAAATTAAGTACCGCCTGGTAAGACATGTCAACATCCTACAACGTGGCTTTTCATGCTATTTTAATAATGTGCTGTCGTGTGAGGTTTTTTTCTCCCTGGGTAAGATGAGGCCCATATCACTTTTCGTCGTTTTATTTTTCTTACACGAATTTTTTTTCGTTTCATGAAATTGTTTTTCACATGAAGAATGCCCATTTTTCAGAAACCAGGAAGTATGGCATTCCATCATTGGTATGGAGGTGGTGAAACAAATTTGTAAAGATACATGCTGAAATGCATCAAACTGTTCATGCAAGCATAGCTTTCATGAATCAACTGGGTCTTTTTTATTGTAGGTTTATTTCACTGACTCTCCTGCAGTCCTCTAGAATTTTGGTAGTATTCAGAGGTTAAATACTGAATCTGATATTTCCATGTATTATAAGAAATGGTATATACTAAAACTAAAGTATTTTATTCATGTAATTGTTCATTTCAGTTATATGTTTGTCAACACAAATATGGATACCTGCTTTTCCCTGTGCTACCATATTAATTGATTTTATGATAAATAACTTCACAGAGTATTTGATTTGATGCTAGAAATGGGAAGTTTTACCAAAATTTTTTTTGGGACAATGTTTGGATTTTTTCTATAATAAAAGTTGGTCGTAGGGGCATTATTGCTAACACAAAATCAAATTTGGCTTTGAATTGCTATGATGTGATATTTTGTTTTGCAGTGTTAGTGTTGTAGTGTAGTGTTTAGAGAATACAATAACAGCAAAGGAGCATGGATATGAGCATTAGATTTAACTAAATGATATTGAATAGGTCGGTAGTTGTATTGATATTAGGAGAATATAGGGTTGATTAATGTAAAAGTTAGTAATTTATCATTACTTGTAAAGAATCATCAGAGCCTCACCTCACCTCGTTAGCAGTTAAGACATAGTTAATGTTCAACATTCTTGATGTATATTATTCACATCCGTTTTAGTACTACTAATATGCTTCTTGGTATCAACAAACACGTGGCCTTGTATCCCCACAAGCAGATTAATTATACACTAGTATATTTTTACTCTTATTTTGGCATCTATGTGAGGTTTTTGCAAGTTCTCTTGATTTTTTACAAGTGTTTTATATATTTTTACAGTAATTAATCACATTTTTAGTGATATAACCCTCACTACTATCATCTAAATTTTTTTTTTTTTTTTTCCTCCAGTCATGGACAAAAGTCCACATCAAGGCTAGGCCTTATTTGAAATAGAGAGAAAATTATGATATGGAAAAGAAAAAGACAAGGGAAAGTATATATGAATTTTAGAGGACATAAAAGACCTGTCTTGAAATGTGCCAGGTCATAGTTATTGGGAAAAACATGAGAAGGTAGAGAGTTCCAAAGCTTTAACATATAGGGAAAAAAGCAGGTATCAAAACTTCCCACCCTTGAGTTGCCAATGGCCACACAATATTCATGTGACGCAGCAGCTTGCTGAGTATTGCGTGATCTGGCTAGTGGGAGGGGCACACAAGCAACCAGCTGTTGGGAGCAAAAACCAGATTAATGCCTATAGAAGAGGGAAACTGAAACAACATTGCGGCATAGGGCAAGGGGGTCAAGTTTGGAAGTTAGCCTGGGACATTTAGCAGAAAGGTAATGCTCAGACTCATGCTCTGTAAGATTTATCATATTTTCTAGACATTAGGATTGCATGACAAAATCACTGAATATACAATGTTAACAACAGTGTGGGGCTGATTACACTTATACCCAAAATTTAATGAATCTATTTTTTTAGGAACAAAATATCGGCACTATTACTTTCCTCCCTATAAGTATTGTCTGTAAGACTTGGATGAATAAAAGGACTGATGTGTTTTCTTTTTTCTTTTTTCCCAAGTAGCTGTAATATCTGCATTCTGGTTACTAATGACACCACTTTAACCCTTTAGTTGCTTTCATCTGTTCAGCATGACAGTCAGTTTTTGATTCCCATCATAATGTAAACCATGTACAGCAAATTTTTTTTTGGGGGGAGGACTTTATTGGTCTACAACAAAGCCCTGAAACTGCAGAAATGTACCAAAATATATCTGAATAACAGTGTGTGTCATCAGAATTACCTGTCAAAATATACCGTAACACAGTTTATGTCGCATAAATTGTTTGTGATCATATGGGCTGGTAGAACAAAGTTTGGTGTTAGAAAGAAAAGAGAATTCATAACTAAAGAAGAATATAATTTTGCTTTATTATTCCCTTCACATCGGTGTCCCAAAACACCAAAACACAGCTTCATTACCAAAATAAAGAAAAAGTTATTTCTCTTCTGACTTAAAGCACATGATATAAGAATTATAAAACAAAATATAGAAAATTATCATAGGCCTCAGATTACCCCAGGATAAATATCAAACTCATGGTAGAAGCAAATTTCTAAGATAGCAGTAAGTTCTACACAGTCAGGGGTTGACATGTCACCCCAGGCAATCTTGTCATCTCATTTATTTAGTTTTGATGTACTTGCTTCTTTTTATAATAGCATAAACTCTTCTTTCGTATTGTGCATGTCTCCATTGATTCTGAAGATGTTTTATGTAGTTTCAATATGATACATATTGATGTATCATTACTTATGTATTTAAAGCTTAATCTTTCTTGATGTCATCCCACCCTCATTATTTTTATAATTGTTATTGAGTGATGATGTTACAGTGATTACTAGCATGCTTAATCAATAATCCAAATTAATGAATACATTGACACAAAATCTATTCAAATGAAATTTACAAACAAATGAGATGAGAACTTATGTTAATCCAATGATATCAGGTCACCCAAATTATTAATGGGACTATTGCTGAGTGATAATGACATGATGATTTTTAGCTTTATCAGTGACTTATTGATCTTCATAGTCAGAACAATAGTTACTTCATGGAATAAATCATTAATTGGCTGTGCCTACCAGGATTCGCAACACTTACGAAAACCAAGGGAAAAGACAAAAGTAACATGGAACCATACGTTTGGGATATTTTTTTTATTACATCAAGGTGAAGAGTTTGATAATTTGGAGAAAATATCTAGTGTTGAGAAATTAGGGGATTTGGTTAGGAAAGGAATGCAGTACAGAAATTTATTAGAAAGCAAGATGGGAAGAGATTAGGGATTTGATGGTGTTGTTTGTGAAGAATTTTATATCATTATTACTGTTTTTATACTAGATTGCCGTTTCCCACGTTTGTGCGGTAGCGCCAGGAACATACATATACGTGCACATACAGACACACACATATATACACATATATTCATACTTGCCCTCTTTTATGCATTCCTAGTGCCATCCTGCTCCACAGGAAACAGTATTGCCACCCCAAGACAGCGAGGTAGTGCCAGAAAGCATGCGAATAAAGGCCACGTTGGCTCACATTCATTCTCTAGCTGTCATGTGTAATGCAATGAAACTATAGCTCCCTATCCACATCCTTGCCCCACAGACCTTCCCATAGTTTACCCCAGATGCTTCACTTGTCTTAGTTCAGTCCATTGACACCAAATTGACCCCAGTATACCACATCGTTCCAATTGAATCTATTCAGTGCACACATTTCTCCCTCCTGCATGTTCGGGCCCCGATCGCTCATGATCTTTTTCACTCCATCATTCCATCTCCAGTTTGATCTCCCACTTCATGTTCCATCTGCCTCTGACACCTGTATCCTCTGTCCTCTTTGTTAACCTTTCCTTATTCATTCCCTCCATATGTCCAATCCATTTCAACACACCCTGCACTGCTCTCCAAACCACACTCTTTTTATTACCACACATCTCTCTTACCCCTTTCATTACTTACTCTATCAAACCGCCTCACACCACATATTGTCCTCATACATTTCATTTCCAACACATCCATTGCCTCCACACAACCTTATCAATAGCCCATGCCTCGCAACCATGCAATATTATTGGAATAACTTTTCCTTCAAACGTGCCCATTTTTGCTCTTCAAAATAATGTTCTTTCTTTTCACACATTCTTCATCACTCCCAGAATGTTCATCCCCTCCCCCAAGCTATGACTCACTTTCACTTCCATGTTTCCATTTGCTGCCAAGTCTACTCCTAGATATCTAAAGAAAAAACTTCACTTCGTCCAATTTTTTCTCCGTTTAAACTTACATCCCAGCTAACATGTCCCTCAACCCTGCTGAACCTAATAACCATTCTTTTATTTACTTTTACTTTCAACTTTCTCCTTTCTCACACACTTCCACACTCAGTCACCAGCTTCTGCAGTTTCTCACTCAAATCAGCCACTAGTGTTGTATCATTGGCAAACCACAGCTAACTCACTTCCCAGGGCCTCTCATACCCAACACACTGCATACTTGCCCCTGTCTTCAAAACTCTTGCATTTTCCTCCCTCACCACACCATACAGAAACAAATTATACAAACATGGTGACATCACACACTTGCTGCAGACCGACCTTTACTGGGAACCAGTTACTATCCTCTTCCAGTTCGTACACACGCCTTACGCCCTTGATAGAAACTTCTCGCTGCTTCAAGCAGCTTAGCTCCCACACCACATATTCTTAAGACCTTCCACAAAGCATCTTTATCAACCCTATCATTTGCCTTTTCCAGATCCATAAATGCCACATACAAATCAATCTGTTTTTCTAGATATTTCTCACACACATTCTTCAAAGCAAACGCCTGATCCACAATCCCCTGCCACTTCTGAAACCACACTGCTCCTCCTCAGTCTGATGCTCAGTACATTCCTTCACCCTCTCAATCAATACTTTCCCATACAATTTTCGAGGTTATTCCACAAACTTATACTTCTGTAGTTTGAACACTTACCTTTATCCCCTTTTTGTTATTCCGTGGCACTGTATATACGTTCCTTCAGTCCGTAGGCACTTCATGATACACACTGACGTTGAATATCCTTCTCAACAAATCAGTAACACAATCATCCCCTTTCAATAAATTCAACTACAACACCATCCTCTCCCACTGCCCTGCTTGATATGACCTTCTCTAAGGCTTTCACCACTCTTCTCTTTTCACCAAACCATTCTCTCTGACTGTTTCACTTTACATACCACATCAACTTACGGGCCTTACATCTACCACTCTATCATCAAACACATTTAACAATCTTTCAAAACACTCACTCCATCTCTACCTGTTATCACTTCCCCTTTTGCTTCCTTCACTGATGTCCCCATTTGTTCTCTTGTCTTTCACATTATTTACCTCCTTCCAAAACATCTTATTCCCCCTAAAGTTTAATGATACTTTCTCACCCCAACTCTCATTTGACCTCTTTTTCAACCCCTGCTCCTTCCTCTTGACCTCCTGCTACTTTCTCTTATACATCTCCCAGTCATTTACACTCTTTCCTTGTAGGTGCCACCCAAATGCCTCTCTTTTCTCTTTCACTAGCAACTTTACTTTTTCATCCCACCACTCACTACTCTTTTTAATCTGCCCACCTCCCACCTTTCTAATGCCACATGCATCTTGCACATGCCATCACTGCTGCCCTAAATACCTTCCATTCCTCATCTTCCCTCTCTTCATTTGCTCTCACCTTTTGTCATTCTACATTCAGTCTCTCCTGGTATTTCTTCACACAAGTCTCCTTTCCAAGCTCACTTTCTCTCCTCACTCTCTTCTCCTCGACATTGTTTCCTCTTTTTCAAAAGCCTCTACATATCTTTATTCTTGCCTCCACAGGAAAGTGATCAGACATTACAACAGCTGCCCCTCAGCACATTTACATCCAATAGTCTCTCTTTTACACACCTGTCAATTACTACATAATCTAATAATGCCTGTGGACTATCTCTCCTACTCAGATATGGATACTTGTGTATATCGCTCTTTTTAAACCAAGAATTCCCAATCACCAATCTTTTTTCAGCTCACAACTCCACAAGCTCTTCACCATTTCCATTCATAACTGAATACCCCATGTGCACTAATTATACCTTCAAATGACTCATTACTTACCATCTCATTTAAATCATCCAACGCTAATACCTGGTCTTGTGCACCAAAACAGCTGGCACACTCGCTCAGCTGCTCACAAAACACTTGCCTTTCATGATCTTCCTACTCTAATCATCCACTTTCAGTTTTACCTACATCAGTCTAGAATTTACTTTCTTACACTTTCACATATTCCCACAACTCTTGTTTCAAGAGTAGTGCTACTCGTTCCTTAGCTCTTGTCCTCAAACCAACCCCTGACTTTCCTTGCATTTCCAAACAAATCTACCTCTTTACCTTGAGCTTCGTTTCACTCAGAGCCAGGACATCCAGGTTTTTTTTACTCACTTGTCTCTCTCTCTCACACACACACATTTATTTCTAAATTATATTATACTTGATCACTGTTTCCAGTGTCAGACGAAGAAAGACTCATAATCTCATCTACGCACATATGTACGTACATGCACATATATGCACAATAAACACAAACATATATATACATATACATACGTATATACATATACATATACATACACATGCATAATTACTGTCTTTTACGTGGTGATGCTTCTGTCTCTGCCAAACGCATAACAGAGGTTATTCTTGTGGAAATGGAAGGATTTATCCCCTCTACCTCCAAGACTACTTCTTCATCCAATCCATGGTTCAACTCTTCCTGTTTTGAGGCCATTAAGGCAAGGGATCAGGCATATCGGGCATGGAAAACCTTTCCTACCTCTGGCTCCCATTCAGCTTTTATCATCGCCCGTAATCGCTCTAAGCGAGTTATTCGTGAGGCGAAGCATTCCTTTATTCAAAGGAAGTGCGATAACCCGTCCTCGTCATCCACGGATAGGTCTTTCTGGTCTTTACCTAAGAGCATCTCTAACAACTTCCGTCGCTCTATCTTTCCCTCACTTTACCGTCCTGACGGTACTATAGCTGTCTCTCCCATTGACAAGTCAACTCTCTTTGGTTCCTGTTTCTCTTCTAACTCCATCTTGGATGATTCTAACATTCCCTCACCCCCTAATGTTTCTCTTACTAATCCTATGACTCTTCTTGTAATCTCTTTTCGGACTGTCCAAAAAGCTCTTCTTTCCCTGGACACAAGCAAGGCTTATGGTCCTGATGACACCCATCCCCATGTACTGAAAGAGTGTACCTCTGAACTTGCACCTGTGCTAACTCGTCTATTCTGTTTCTGTTTGAATACTAAAACTTTTCTTTCTCCATGGAAACATGCTTAAAACATCCCATCCCTAAGAAGGGTGACTGTTCTGACCTCTCTAACGAACGTCCTGTTGCTTTGACGTCTACCATTTCCAAAGTCTTTGAATCCCTCCTCGACTCCCATATCCTTAAACACCTCAAAAATCACAGTCTTCTATCTGATCACCAGTATGGCTTTCATAAAGCAAGATCCACAGGTGACATTCTCTCCTATCTCACTAATGCCTGTTCATCATCCCTGAAAGAGTATGGGGAGTCATATGTAGTTGCCCTTGATATATCTAAGGCTTTGTTCCTTGATACCTAGCTTCCTCTCCAACCGCTCTATCTCTGTGGTTGTTGATGGATCAGTGTCCCCCCTTTTTTCTATAAACAGCGGTGTCCCTGAAGTTTCTGTCCTGTCCCCTGCACAATTTCTCCTTTTTTCAACGAGTTTCTCTCTTCCACAGATAGTCCAATGCACTCTTACGCTGACGACTCAACGCTGCATTCATCCACATCCTACAATTCTGCTCCCTCTTCTCTCACTCGATCTGCATCTTGCCTTGACACGACTTCCACAATAAGCTCAGACTTGGAAAGGATATCTCAGTGGGGTACACAAAATCTAGCTAAGTTTAATGCCTCCAAGACCCAATTTCTAGCCATTTCTCTATCGAAAACCCCTCACAACTCTCGTCTCTCCTTTGACGGTTTTGTAATTCCACCTCTTGACTCGATGAACATACTTGGTATTACTGTAACATCCACTCTTTCTCGGAAACCCCAAATTATTGTAATAGCTAAGTCTACCTCTAAGAAATTGGTGTCCTGTTTAGATGTTGTAACTTCTCTTCTGAACAGTTGCTTCGTTTATAAAAAGGATTGATTCGTACTTGTATGGAGTACTGCTCTTACATTTAGGATTGTTCTAGCTCTGTATCCTTTCTCGACAAAGTTAAGTCGAAAGCAGTCCGACATATAAACTGTCCCAGGCTAACTTCCAAACTTGACTCCCTTGCCTTACGCCACAATGTTGGTTCACTTTCCCTCTTCTATTGGTATTACTTTGGTTTTTGCTCCCGAGAGCTGGCTGCTTGTATGCCCCCACCACTATCTAGACCATGCTATACTCGACAAGCTGCTGCGTCATATGATTATTGTGTGGCCATCGGCAACTGAAAGGTGTGCCGTTTTGATGACTGCTTCTTTCCCTACAAGTCGAAGCTTTAGAACTCTCTACCGTCTCATGTCTTTCCCAGTAACTATGACCTGGCACATTTCAAGAGACAGGTCTTTCACTTTCTCAAAAATTCGTAAATACCTTCTATTTCTTTATCCTCTCTATATTTCAAGAGGGGCCCGGCCTTGATGTGGACTTTTGTCCGTGACTGCAGCCACATTCGCTCACACTCAGTCTCTGTCTGTCATGTGTAATGCACCAAAACCACAGCTCACTATCCACATCTAGGCCCCACAGACCTTTCCATGGTTTATCCCAGATATTTCACATGCCCTGGTTTAGTCCATTGACGGCACGTCGACCTCAGTGTACCACATCGTTCCGTTTCACTCTATTCCGTGCACGCCTTTCACCCTCCTGCATGTTCAGGCCCCAACCGCTCAACATCCCTTTCACTCCGTCCTTCCACCTCCAATTTGGTCTCCCGCTTCTCTTTGTTCCCTCCACCTCTGACACATATATCCTCTTTGTCAACCT
>JAYMFT010315933.1:0-10060 GCA_038088735.1 Panulirus argus | reverse complement strand
AGAGAGAGAGAGAGAGAGAGAGAGAGAGAGAGAGAGAGAGAGAGAGAGGTATCGGAGAGAGGGACGGAGTTAGCTCCTTCACAGTTGGCCTCACTAACTGGATTTAACTAGATTACGTGGGTTATAGCGCTCACAAACCTGCCCCCCAACCTCCACACGCTACCAACCCCGCCCCTCGAACTCAAAACTCAACAGCCATCACACACTCTGATCCCGCACCTCCTGCGTAATACCGGACGGCAGACCCAGTATGTATCTCTCCCGCGTCAACCTGCGCCACGAACTGCCCAGCCCGTGTTCGTTATAGGCAGCACCGTTCCAGCGTTCCCTGCTGGAACAAAAGATAGCCGAGTAATTCCATCCATCATTAAACTACGACTATTTTATAGTTCCCAGTAATGAGGTTATGTCACTAAAGTCATATAAACATCAAAAACCAAGTCCACCTGATAAAGCGATGGTACACGACACTCAATAACCAATTAGCCAAGATAAATAACTACAAAGGCCCCACTATTTAATTCATACTGAACCATCAAATGATAAATGAACTCATGAAAATTACTGAAGACAAAAATAATTACTGCCATAAAAGTGGATACAGAGAGACTGAGGCTCGTGTATGTAATTCATGTTAACATTTCAGGGGAAACATTAGATGTCTCGGTATAAACATTCAAAGAGGTACACTGCCTCAATATCAACATTTAAGGCGAAAATTACCTGTGTACACATTCAAAGGGGAACACTGCCTTAGTGCAAACATTCAAAGGGGCACACTGCCTCAGTGTAAACATTCAAAGGGGTATACTACCTCAGTGTAAACATTTATAGGGTACATTGCCTCAGTTTAAATTTTTAAAAAGCAAGTAAGTGCTGAAGTCCTTCCCGGTACAATGAATGGTGCCTGCTGAATGATTCCCGGTACAATGAACAACACCTGCTGAATGACTTTCCGGTACAAAGACCGGTACCTCTTGAATAACTACTCGGCAAACGTTAGTAGCAGCTATCTGTAGACCACATCTGAGACACCTATCAACTCCCTCATAATACACTCACAATAAAAATCTATCCTTTTAATTAGCGACGACAAACGGGCAACATAAAGCTGTAGGATGTGAGAGACATCATAACCGCTCAGCTCAAATTCTGTATATTATATTCTCCACTGAAAACGGACATCCCCCTTCCTCCACAAACAGGTGAGGTGTCTACATTACACGTTTCAACTGGATTCACACATACAGGCATCACACAACACAGTTATTATTTCCAGGGCTAAACAACCTCATTTAGGCGTTCTGTTAATCTAGTAACATTACTGGGCATATCATCTCATTTTAAGACAAATATGTTACATCTTGTACATAAAGATCCTTTTCTTCTGCAGGGCAAATATTACATCTTAAATCATCGTCCTCACAACTTATTCTATATCCCCATTCATTTCTGTATCCTCATTTTAATCTAGTACATCACAGTACATGTAGCTCCAGATGCTGCTATTTTCCCTGCTTTTGATTGTAGCGCAGCCTTAAATTTGCAGGCGCCCTAAGTAAGGAGTCCTGGGGTTTATTTACGCCTATTCCCCCCATGCGCATGAACTAAATTATGAACTCACAGATAAGAGTAAGTTCCCCTGCCCCAGTGTACTTCACAGACAAAACTGTGCACCTGCCCCACCCTGATATCGTAACAGACAAAAGTTTCATCCCCTGTCCTCCTGATATTA
The DNA here is from genome assembly GCA_038088735.1 of Panulirus argus. Lineage (NCBI taxonomy): Eukaryota > Metazoa > Arthropoda > Malacostraca > Decapoda > Palinuridae > Panulirus > Panulirus argus. The sequence continues at coordinate 8,325 of JAYMFT010315933.1, read as the reverse complement.
AGACACAGAAGTATAAACCCCTGCCCTCCTCATATCATGACACAGACTAAAGCAGGTTCCTGTGCCATCCTCATATTTTCTGCCAACAAACACCTGCCAAATGTTATATGACCAGCATCGGTTGGTGGGCCTGCACCTTCCACACGCCTGGCTAACGTTATGACTAAAGTTCCATCATTTCATCAACCCTTGGCTAAAATTATCTATCTCTTAAATCATGTAATAATCACATCCATCAATATACGCGATTAGAGCGATGTTAGAGACATAATCCTACCAAGCGTATCTCCAATGCAGTTTAGCTAAACTGCTGTGCCTCACCGGGCCTACCAACTGTTTCGAAATTATCAATACAAATCATGTTTAAACGATTTCCGACATTTACCACTAATACAGACGTGAAAAGGGAAACAGACGTGTGTTTCATTATGTTATCAAGGGATCACTGCAAGATCCAATATATCTTATATAATCGCAGGCGAAGGGGCTATTTCGAATGCTCCAAGACCACTAACGGTCGGCCAGCCTTAATAACGCCGACAGCTAACACCTGACACGCCCCACAGAGCTTCTACTCTCCGCCGCTTAAAGAGACTACAAACCCCTACTGCGTCACGAACTGAAACAAAAACTGGGACACAAAACATAAAACTTGGACAGAAACCGAAACTAACACTCGGCAACATACCAAATCGTAAAAGTTTCAAAACAAACAAAACTTGTGACAAACTGAAACAAAACTCGGGACACAAATTGAAACAAAACTCGGGACACAAACTGAAACACAAAACTCAGAAGTAAATAAAAAAAAATTGGAGCCAAACATTACTTAATAATCATAATGCCGTTCAAATTACGCCTTTTATTGAACATATATAGTGGTGGGTCGTTTGGCCCTCTAGTGATATTGTTTCTATTATTAGCCCACTAGTCACTACCAGCAAGAGTGTGTCCAGCATGTCATTAATATACAAATCATAAGAATGAAAAAGAAACTAATATATTAACAGCTAATGCAGTGTATAAGTTACTCGTGATATAAACTTCTTCAATATTTTTTTTTCACTTTTTTTATGTAATGGTATTCATATTTCTGTAGTTACTGAGCCTAAATAAACATGCTATATAAGCCCTTTCAAATATGATCCACTACTACACACACACACACACACATATATATATATATATATATATATATATAGAGAGAGAGAGAGAGAGAGAGAGAATAAGGCAGTTATACTGCACAACTTATGAGACCGGGAAAATTAAATATGAAGTAAAAGGAAAATATATGAATAAAGTTGAAGATAAAACAAACTGTACGGATGACCAAATGCCCAGACTGAAAAAAGATACGATTTAATGGTACAATATCAAACATTCAGAATGTTTGGAATCTGCATATTTATGGCTCTCCTTTTCGAGCGAATTTTCATAAAATACATTCAAAAAGGTTTGAAAATGTTCAATAAGAAAGATTAGCTCAGCTATCTTACCCACGGCTTTTCTTTTAAAGTATTTTATAGCAGTGGATCGTATCAACAAACGGTATATATATATATATATATATATATATATATATACACACCCGGAGTCCGAGGGATGAGCGATATTCCATGTTAAAGCAAATTACAGTTTAGTTTCCGCTGTAATATTTTTCATGGAAACGCTTTCATTGTACCCATATACAGAAATGCCTTGCGTGTGACGCATAAACTTTTCTCTGTGGCTTTTATATTTCACTCTTGTGTTCCCCCTCTCCTGGCAGTTAAAACTTATTAAGATCTATACAGTTCACAGGCAAACCATCTTTTCTTTCCGTAAAAAGAATTTCTGCATTCTTTGGGCGCGGCAATCATGGCATCAATACACACATCAAGGGAACTCCTTATAGTTAGAAGAAATATCTTACATGCACAGACTACCGACATGTCATGTTAAGGTAGATTAGAATAAGTTTTTGAGGATCAGTATTTTGTTTTTTTGTTAAAAAACACAGGTAAATACGAAAAGAAAGAATACCAATTTGAAAAACCTACTATAACTAACTTTAAAAGTCATAGCTGTAGAGGGATCAAACCTCTAACAACTCCCTAGATTTGATTTTAGTCGCTGCACACCTATATCAAAGAATTTTCCCTATTCCTATTACCTCTATAATCACCAGATTATCAAAGGCACGATTAGCCAAACGATTTTGACATAACTCGATAGTAGGCACGGCGATGAAGGAGAGGGAAAGTTTGGGGTATAGCGAACTCTGTTTAAAAGTTTACCATATCTGTATATACACTGCAAGGTGTATGTTGTCAAATACGTGCCAGCTTTCACTATTTTCTACCATAATAAAATCATATTTTGAAATAATCATCTACGATCTTTTAGGTTACGTTAGTAGAACATAAGCTCATCCAACACAATAATTTAAAACATTTTATCACTCCAAGGACTCGGTTACTTTGATGGGCTAAATCAAAATTACTTGGTTATGGGAAGATGATAAAATGTGAAATACGAATATAACAACATTTAGAACGGAAAAGCATGGCTTGGTTGGAAAAAAATTATGTCATAAGGGTATATTTGGATATACACCAATTTTATATTTCATATGACGTATGATCGATCAACATGAAACCAAATTTCAAGTACTTGTGCCACGATGTTTTTTCTAAGTTGTTGGAACTGATTAAAGGTATCAAACATTAAACCAGAGGAAGGGCCTTTACAACAGCTTAAATCTTCATTTGTGCGTTGTAACACATTTTACATGCAGGATATAGGAAATGTCTAATTTCCAATGCTTGCCCAACAGCAGGTATTATATGGTTTATGGTACTGTTGCTTGTGGATGTATCTTCTTTTTGCCTGAGGATAAATCTTACTTCTAAATTTGCAGTCCTATATCTGGGATGGCTATTGTACTGTACATCCATTTTAGATTTATATCGTAAATATCAATGACTACATATCTGGCGTTAATGATTATAAGTTTACACAAGTACCTTATCAGTACTATGTATTCAGAAACTGTTATATTTGATAAATACCCTTCCGTACCTAGAATGAGCTAGCCTAAATGAATATAACCTAACTTAAAATAAAAAAAAAGTATCCATTTACAGCATGTAACATGTCCACAACATGCTAAATATTTTGTGCAAAATAGTGTCCCGACCAACATCACCATTTGTATTTACTGTACAATAAAGTTCACGTACAGCATAAAAGATCTTTGATAATTACAGACGAACATTAACGTTTTGAATTTTACTTGTGTAGAAATACATTAATATTTTGAATCAATAAAGGTAACTGATTATTAAGTAGCGTCCATATTTCCCCTTCCTACGGATCAATTTTTTTTTAACATTAAAGTACTGGGGAAACATAAAAATGTCTCTGGGGATGTGTCAATCAATCAACCAACCATTATAATAAACCTAATATAAAATATAAAACCCTAAATTTTGTTCATGAACTAGTGACATAAATGTTATGTAGGCAACATATATATATATATATATATATATATATATATATATATATATATATATATATACACACTGATAAAGTTCGACCTATTCAAGAACAAATTATCCCATCATCCCTTTAAAAAAAAAAGTTGGCTGTTATAGTGACACCTAAAATATGATTTCTCTGCAATGATGTGAACATTTCCTATAGTGGTCTTTTCAAGCAAAGTCGTGTAACGATAGAAGGCGGTGTATGTGCCTTCCACCACATTCTTTAGATAATAAATATATGCCACAGTTATGCATCTTTAATCCTTAATCTTTTACCATACTGCATATTACCCCTTAGGTCTTCATATTAGTTACATATATCTATGCTCTGCTTGGTAGTGCTCTAAATCACTATCACCTCTCATATATATTTTCACACTCTTGTAAAACGGCTGCTTATATATTCATTCGAATATTTTCCTGTATTTTGAAATCTTCATGATCATTCAATTTTCAGTCATTCATTCGAATATTTTCCTGTATTTTGAAATCTTCATGATCATTCAATTTTCAGTCTTATTTCAATCATCACAGCCTGTATGCTCTTTCATATGGGAGGATGGTTCCTGAGTCTGCACTCAACGATTTTCTTAGCAATTTCTATACCTCTTTTCTAAATTTTATGACTGTGTAGAGGCTTAAGTATTAATAATTCCACTTCGAAGTAAATAGTACTTTTAATCACATTGACAGTTATAGGGTATAATGTCTTTGAGAAACTTGACCACTCTGGTGACCCATATAACAAAATCTAGGTCGAGAAAAGAAAATTATATGTTTTCGGACGGACGGACCTACAATTCCTGGCGTGTAACTCATAACCTTATGCCGTGTAAGGCAGAGTCTATTCACTTGATCTTTTGCTATATCGGAGCCATAACGGTGGCATGGCCGTCACTTACAGAAATCTGGTAAAATCTAACCTTAGACCATTCACCACACCACCAATAAACTGCTCGCTAAATATGGTCATCACTTAAAAATTGTAAATATATAAAAATAAAGGACATATGTCTTATAACCATTCCACTCAGTTGTTAATATATACTGTTAACCTGTATCCTTAATATTAATTTATAGAATGACTGACTTCACGTTTCTTCGTCTCTTAAGATCTGCACAACCACAACACACTCCGTCAAATCTTTTAAACCTAATCTCCTGTGAACCAGGTTCCCAGACCACTGCCCGTCTTATCTAATCAAATGACAAGTTTTCACCCCAGTTGTCTCTGTATCAGTTTGTGGCCACTCAATATACCACCACCAACCGCTTCTTCAGCCTAAGCTTCACCAAGGTTCCCGCTCCGATCGAACCCACCACAGGCACCAGTCTCTAACGACCCCCACCAGCCCCCATAAACTTATGTCGCTAACATTCTCAAAAGTTATTCACAAACGATACCGCCCGCTTAAACAATCTCCAGCACTCCTTCGTCAACAATCTCACACTTCCTTCAACAATAACCATCCTTCGCTACCAATATCACACTTTTCTAACAGTGTTCTCATATTCCTCAACGAAAAATCGTACTTTAATCATTATCCCTAACAAATAATCACGCCCTTCTCACCAACAATGCCACCCTCTCCAACATTATCATCCTTCACCCATAACCACGCCCACAGCGGAACCCTCCTCACTGGCAAGTACATATTTCTCTAACACTGCCGACCCCAACACCCACTCCCAACCAACAATCCTGCAACTGTAATAATTACATGTAATTAACTATTAGTAAAATTAGTACAATACAGACTGAACTTTTGACATCTTTCTTATACTCTCACTATCAACAATTTTCATCACTTAGCTTAATCCATTTTTCCACCACTCTAATATTACGATCAAAGTTGCTTTTCTCTTTTCAAATTTTCTAACAAGTTAGTTTGATTTCATACCATGGCCTCTAGCTGCTCTGTCTATGTGCTTTTCAAAGAAAGGTTCACATTCGAAATGATCAAACATGTATAGACACTTTGAGGTTGTAGTCAAGTTCATAAGTCTTTCTTCCATGGATGATACACCACTGTCCTCTAACCTCTCGCTCTGCTCTCTTCGAAACGTTAACGTTCCTGTGATCCAAGAATTTAATCCAGCAAGGCATTAGAAAAAAAAAAAAAAAATAGAACGCATATTTACCGTGTAAACTCAAAAGTTTCCAAATCTTCCATCTCCTTCCTTGCTCATTCTCATTCTTTCTAATCAAAGAAAACTGAAAACAATCTACGCTTGAGAGGTAGCAATCATGGACATAAAATGTTCGCGTTTTTTATGCCAAAATTAATTTCTTGCCTAGGTATCTTCACCCTACTACGAGATGACCAGAGAGAGAACTTCCTCATACATATTCATTTCTGAAGTTAATGACACTGAGACAACCTCACACTGAGACGACGAAAGGCTTCGATCCAGCATCAGGATGAGCTAGCCAAGCCAGCCCGCCCGCTGCCTAACCTGACGGTTGCTGGGAGCACCATCGCCAAGCTAGTTCCTTGTGCACGATGGTACGGCCTTAGAGCAAGACTGCGATCCCTGTGCACGACTATATATATAACCCTTAAGCACGGCCTTTAAGCAAGGCGATAAGAGCCTCGAGTGCTACAGTACAGGCCTTAACCATGATGGTAAAATCCTTGAGCACGGCAGTACAGCCCTTGAACACAACGATAAGACCCTTGAGCACGATAGTACCGCCCATGAGCAAGACGGTGCAGCCCTTGAGCACGACGGTTATGCCCTTGAGTACGATGGTCAGGCCTTTAACCTGGCTCTTAAAGATTAACTCAAGGATCATATTGTGGTGCTCAAGGGACGTCATTTTCAAGGGTCATACCGCTGAGCTCAAGAAGTCAAGGAAACGTTGCAGAGAATCCTCTTTCCTGATATTATTAGACCTTAACGCAAAGATGAAATGTGACCCTCCCACAAGTTTAAGGCTCAGCAAGTTTAAAAAATCTATCCCCGGTCCGATGTAATATTTTACAGCCCTAATCATGTACCACAGATTAAAGTAAGATATGCCCCATGTGTCAGTCGGATTTCAGACACGCACAAGCGCGCGCGCAGATAGATATGGAATAAGCTATGAAACTGTGGATGCAAAAAGGACACAAAAGTTTATATAATTGTAAGATAGTTGAGAAAAATGGAGAGATGGGACCCCACGAGTGTAGAACCCCCTCCCCATACTGTACAGGGGGTAATTTCACACATACATACACACACACACAGTTCAATAACTGGCCTTTTCTCCTGCCTCTCTCTTCTCTAGAGACAGTTAAACCCACTATTTGGTATTCCCAACTCCCCTATTCTGTAGAAACCGTCAAACTCACCAACTCATTATCTGCCCTTTTTTTTTTTTGAGACTTTCTGCTTCCTGTTCTCTGAAGACCACTACCTCTCATTATTAATTACTTTGTTCTCGGGAGACTACCTCTTACTATCAATTACTCTGGTCTCTAGAGAGACCACTAACTCGCAGAGTAAATTCCCCTGTTCTCTAGAGACCGTCAAATTCACCTGTTATCTAGAGACCGTCTAGTCCACTACCTAGCCTCGTCTCCCGCTCCCCCGTTCTCTAGCGACCATAACATCCACTGCGGGAGGCCGAGCATCAACAGTTCCCTCTGACCTTTCCATGATCAGCCGTCCTGTACAAAATACCACTGTAATATACCTTTAATTGCGTCACCTGAACTACCCATTGGCATAATTATGTTGTTAATATTCATAAACCTCATCCCTATTTAGCCTAATCAACTTGATCCCCTATTTAGGAGATATAAACTGACATCCTATTTAATTACATGAACCTGATCCCCTATCTAACATAACAGTAAATAGCTTTATTTCCAGTGTAACAAACACAACTAGAATCCTAGTATACAATAAACAATCTGAATCTGTTTAACGAAAAACCCAAACCCTCATTTAACAAAAACCTGCTTCACGTAGATAACCTGAACCCCTATTTTAACATAATTACCTGAACCTATCCTCAACTAATATAACATGAACCCATATCTAACACACACAACATGAACTTACATTTAACAAAACCGGATTCCTATTTCACAAAACGTGAATCCACATACATCATAACCTGAACTGCTATTTAACGGTGAACCCATGCACAACATAAATAAGTGAACGTGTTTTACATGAATACTGTTTGACAACACTGGCATTTAACTTTTCATGTACCCAACTACCATCAGGAGAAAAAATATATATATAGTTCCCCAACATTGCTGGAGAAAACACCAATCAGATTCGAGGCAGTTCGACAGTGATGAGAGGATAAACGAGTTTGAAAATGAGGCACACATGTGCGTAAATCATGGTAATGAGGTTGGGGAGGCGCCCTTCCCTCTCCCCAATTATGCAACATAATCTATGATCACTCCAACGTTGCGCTATGACAATATCCAACGCCAGGATTATTGCAATTCTGTACATGAATATTTAAGGTCTTGTTCAGCAGATTATGGCAGTTATGATCATAAGGGTGTGTTGTTGTTAGTTATTATTATAATACAAGCCAAGGACCCCTTTGACAGGCCTCTTACATATTCGAGGCTGCACTCCTTACTGAAGCAGGAACTGATGGACTCCTTTGGAACGGGAGGGTCCTCAAAAGACAGTACTTCTTTCCGTCCACTGACAATAATATAACCATGCCTTGCTCAAGCTGGCTTCTCGCAAGTGATATGTCCACCTGCAGGCGAAATCTGGTTATATATATATATATATATATATATATATATATATATATATATATATATATATATGT
>JAYMFT010315922.1:0-10060 GCA_038088735.1 Panulirus argus | reverse complement strand
TCTCAATACAATATGGGAGTGTGTGAAAAAAGTGGGGTATAAACCTCACTACAATATGGGAGTGTGTGAGGAACCAGTGGGGGATAAACCTCAATACAATATGGGAGTGTGTGAGTAACTAGTGGGGGATTAACCTCAATAGAATATGGGAGTGTGTGAGGAACCATTGGGGATAAACTTTAATACAACATGGGAGCGTTTGAGAAATCAGGTTGGAATAAACCTCAATACAATATAGCAGTGTATGAGGAACCTTTGGAGGTATAAACCTCAATACAATATGGGAGTGTGTGAGGAAACAGTGGGGGATAAATCTCATTACAATATCGGAGTGTGTGATGATCCAGTGAAGTAGAAACCTCAATGAAATATGGGAGTATGTGAGGAACTAGCGGGGGATAAGCCTTAATACAATATGGGAGTGTATGAGGAACCACCGGGGGATAAGCCTCAATACAATATGGGAGTGTGTGAGGAACCAGTGGGGTATAAACCTCAATACAATATGGGAGTGTGTGAGGAATAAATGGGGGATAAACCTCAATATAATATGGGAGTGTGTGAGGAACAAGTAGGGTGTAAACCTCAATATAATATGGGAGTGTGTGAGGAATCAGAGATTGTTAAACCTCAGTGCAATATGGCAGTTGTGAGGAACCAATGGGGGATAAACCTCAATATAGTATGGGAGAGTGTGAGGAACAGGTGGGAAATAAACCTCAATACAATATGGGAGTGGCTGAAGAAACAGTGTGGGATAAACGTCAATGAAATATGGTAGTGTGTGAGGAATCAGTGGTGGGTAAACCTCAATAAAATATGGTAGTGTGTGAGGAAGCAGTGGGGGATAAATCTCAATACAACATGGGAGCGTGTGAAAAACCAGTGGGGGATAAACCTCAAAACAATATAGGAGTGTGTGAGGAACCAGTGGGGTATAAACCTCAATACAATATGAGTGTTTGAGGAACTAGTGGGAGAAAAACCTCAAATCAATATGGGAAAGTGTGAGGAACCAGCGAGGTATAAACCTGAACACAATATAAGAGTGTTTCAGGAATCCGTGGGGTATAAACCTCAATACAATTTGGGAGTGTGTGAGGAACCATTGGGGGATAAACCTTAATACAATATGGGAGCGTGTGAAAAACCAGTCAGGGATAAACCTCAGTACAATATCAGAATGTGTGAGGAACCAATTGGGTATAAACCTCAATACAATATGGGAGTTTGTGAAGAACCAGTTGGGGATAAACCTCTATACAATATGGGAGTGTGTGAGGAGTCAGTGGGGTATAACCCTCAATACAATATGGGAGAGTTTGAGGAACCATTGGGGTATAAACCTTAATTCAATATGGGAGCATGTGAGAAACCAGTGGGGAATAGACCTCATTACAATATGGGAGTGTGTGAGGAACCAGTGGGGGATAAACCTCAATACAATATGGGAGTGTGTGAGGAACCAGAGGGGTATAAACCTTAATACAATATACGAGTGTTTGAGAAAACAGTGAAGGATAAACCTCAATACAATATGGGAGTGTGTGATGAACCATTGGGGGATTAACCTCAATACAACAGGGGAGTGTGTGAGTAACCAGTGGGAGATAAACCTCAATACAATATGGGAGTGTGTGAGGAAGCAGTGGGGGATTAACATCAATACAATATGGGAGAGTGTGAGGAACCTTTGGGGGATAAACCTTAATACAATATGGGAACGTGTGAAAAACCAATTTGGAATAAATCTCAATACAATATGGGAGTGTATGAGGAGCCAGATTGGTATAAACTTCAATACAATATGGGAGTGTGTGAGGAAACAGTGGGGGATAAACATCAATACAATATGGCAGTTGTGAGGAAACAATGGGGTATAAACCTCAATACAATATGGGAGTGTGTGAGGTACCAGCGGGGGATATGTCTTAATAGAATATGGGAGTGTTTGAGGAGGCAGTGGGATATAAACTTCAATGCAATATGGTAGTGTGTGCGGATCATGTGGAGGATAAACCTCAATACAATATGGGAGTGTTTGAGGAACGAATGGGGTATAAACATTAATACGATATGTAAGTTTGTGAGGAGCTAGTAGGGGATAAATCTCAATACAATATGGGAGCGTGTGAGGAACCAGTGGGGGATAAACCTCAGTACAATATGGAAGTGTGTAAGGAACCACTGGGGGATAAACCTCAATAGAATATGGGAGTGTGTGAGAAAGAAGTTGGGAATAAACCTCAAAACAATATGGAAGTGTGTTAGGAAAGAGTGGGGGATAAAACTCAATACAATATTGGAGTGTGTGAGAAACCAGTGGTGGATAAACCTCAGAACACTATGGGAGTGTGTGATGAACCAGTGGGGAAAAACCTCAATACAATATGAAAGTGTTCGAGGAACCAGTGGGGGATAAATTTCAACACAATATGGGAGTGTGTGAGGAACCAGTGGGGTATGAACCTCAATGCAATATACGAGTGTTTGAGGAACAAGAGAGGTATAAACCTCAATACAATATCTGAGTGTGTGGGGAACCATTGGGGAATATATCTTAATACAATATGGGAGCGTGTGACAAACCATGGGGGATAAACCTCAATTCAATATGGTAGAGTGTGAGGAACCAGTTGCGTATAAACCTCAATACAATATGGGAGTTTGTGAAGAACCAGTGGGGGATAAACTTCAATACAATATGGGAGTGTGTGAGGAATCAGTAGGGAATCATCCTCAATACAATATGGGAATTTGTGTGGAACCAGTGGAGGATAAACGTCAATACAATATGAGTGTGTTTGAGAACCAGTGGGGGATGAACCTCAATACAATATGGGATTGTGTGAGGAACTAGTGCGGGATAAACCTCTACACAATATGGGAGTGTGTAAGGAGCCAGTAGTGGATAAACCTCAATACACTATGGGATCCTGTGAGATACCAGTGAGGATTATACCTCAGTTCAATATGCGAACGTGTGAGAAACCAGTGGGGCATAAACTTCAATTCAATATGGGAGTTTGTGAGGAAATAGTGGGGTATAAACTTCAATACAATATGGGAATGTGTGAGGAACCAGCGGGGGATAAACCTTATACAATATGGGAGTGTGTGAGGAACTATTGAGGGATAAACCTCAATACAATATGGGAGTTTCTGTGGAACCAGTGGGATATAAACCTGAATACAATATGGGAGTGTTTGAGGAACCAGTGGGCATAAACCTCAATACTATATGGGAGTGTGTGAGGAACCAGTGGGGGATAAACTCCAATACAATATGGGAGGGTGTGAAGAACCTTTGGTGGATAAACCTCAAGACAATATCTGAGTGTGTGAGAAATATGTTGGGGATAAACCTCAATACAATATGGGAGTGTGAGGAACCAGTGGGGTATACACCTCAATATAATATGGGAGTGTGTGAGGAACCAGTAGGGGATAAACGTCAATACAATATGGAAGTGTGTGAATAAATAGTGGGGGATAGACCTCAATACAATATGGGAGTGTGTGAGGAAACATTGGAGGATAAACCTTAATACAATATGGGAGTGTGTGAGGAATCAGTGGGGGATAGACCTCAAGACAATATAATAGTGTCTGAGGAACCAATTCAATTCAATATGGGAGTGTGAGGAAACAATGGGGTATACACCTCAATGCAATATGGTAGTGTGTGAGGAACTAGTGGGGTATAAACCTCTATACAATATGGGAACGTGTGAGGAATCAGGGTTGGATAAACCTCAATACAATATGGGACCGTGTGAGATACCAGTGATGATTAAACCTCAATACGATATGCGATCGTGTGAGAAACCAATGGGGCATAAACCTCAATACAATAAGGGAGTGTGTGAGGAAACAGTGGGGTATAAACTTCAATACAATATAGGAGTGTGTGAGGAACCAATGGGGTATAAACCTCAATACAATATGGGAGTGTGTGAGGAAAGAATGGCGTATAAACCTGAATACAATTTGAGAGTGTGTAAGGAACCAGTGTGGGATAAACCTGAATAGAATATGGGAATGTGTGAAGGAACAGTGGGTGAAAAACCACAATACAATATGAGACTGTGTGAGTAACCATTTCGGGATAAACCTCGATACAATATGGGAATGTGTGAGGAGCCAGTGGGGAACAAACCTCAATACTATATGGAGGTGTGAGAGGAACCATTGGGGATAAACCTCAAGACAATATGATAGTGTGTGAGGAACCATTGGGGGATAAACCTCAATACAATAATTGGGGTGTGAGGAACCATTGGGATATACATCTCAATCAATATGGGAGTGTGTGAGGAACTAGTGGGGGAAAAACTTCTATATAATATGGGAGTGTGTGAGGAAGCAGTGATGGATAAACCTCAATAAAGTATGGGACAGTGTGATAAACCAGTGGGGATTTAACCTCAGTAAAATATGCGAACGTGTGAAAAACCAGTGAGGCAAAATCGTCAATACAATTTGGGAGTGTGTGTGGAACCATTGGGTAATAAACCTCAATACAATATGGGAGCGTGTGAAAAACCAGTTGGGGAAAACCTCAGTACAATATGAGAGTGTGTGAGGAACCAGTGGGGGGTAACCTCAATACAGTATTCGAAAGTGTGAGAAACCAGTGGGGTATAAACCTCAGTACAATATGAGAGTGAGTCAAGCACCAGTGGCGGATAAACCTCATTAAAATATGCAAACGTTTGAGAATTCATTGGGAGATAAACTTCAATAAAATATGGGAGTGTGCGAGAAAAATGTAGGGTATAAACCTCAGTAAAATATGCGACTGTATGAGAAACCAGTGGCAGATAAATCTCTACACAATATGGGAGTGTTTGAGGAGCCAGTGTGGTATAAACCTCAATACAATATGGGAGTGTATGAGGAACCAGTGGGGGATAAACCTTAATACAATATAGGAATGTGTGACGAACCAGCGGAGGATAAACCTTATTACAGTATGGGAGTGTGTGAGGAACCAGTGGAGGAAAAACTTCAATACGATATGGGAATGTGTGAGGAACCATTGGGGTATAAGCCTCAATACAATATGGGAGTGTTAGATGAACCATTATGGGATACACCTCAATACAATATGGGAGTGTGTGAGGAACCAGTGGGGATAAACCTCAACACAATATGAAAGTGTGTGAGTAACAAGTGGGGGATAAACCTCAATAAAATATGGGAGTGTGTCAAGAACCAATGGGATATAAACCTCAATACAATATAGGAGTGTGTGAGGAACTAGTGGGGGATAAACCTCAGTGCAATATGGGAATGTGTGAGGAACCAATGGAGTATAAACCTCAATAAAATATGGGAGTGTGTGAGGATCCAGTGGGGTATAAAACTCAATATAATATGGGAGTGTGTGAGGAACCAGTGGGGGATAAACCTCAATACAATATGGGAGTGTGTGAGAAGCCGGTGGGGTATAATCCTCAATACAATACGGTATTATGTGAGGAACCATTGGGGGATAAAACTCAGTACAATATTGGAGTGTGTCAGGACCAATGGGGGATAATCCTTAATAAAATATGGGAGTGTGTGAGGAACCAGTGGAGGATATACCTTAGTACAATATGGGAGTGTTTCAGGAGCCTGTCAGGGATAAACCTGAAATCTATATGGAAGTGTGTGAGGAACCATTGGGGGATAAATATCAATACAATATGGGAGTGTGTGAGGAACCAGTGGGGGATAAACCTGAAAACAGTATGGGAGTGTGTGAGGTACCATTGGGGGAAAACCCTCAATACAATATGGAATTGTGTGAGGAACCAGTGGGAGATAAACCCCAATACAATATGGGAGTGTGTGAGGAACCAGTGGGGTATAAACCTTAATACACTATGGTAGTGTGTGAGGAACCACTGGGGGATAAACCTCAATAGAATATGGGAGTGTGTGAGGAGCCACTGGGGGATAAAACTCATTACAATATGGGAGTGTGTGAGGAACAAGTGGGGTATAAACCTCAATACAATATGGGAGTCTGTGAGGAACCAGTGGGGGATTAACCTAAATACAATATGGGAGTGTGTGAGAAACATTGGGGATAAACCTTAATACAATATGGGAGCATGTGAGAAACCAGTTTGAAATAACCCTTAATACAATATGGGAGTGTTAGGGAACCAGTGGGGTATAAACGTCAATACAATATATGAGTGTGTAAGGAAACAGTGGGGGATAAACCTCAGTACAATATGGGAGTGTGTGAGGAACCAGTGGAGTATAAACTTCAATACAATATAGGAGTATGTGAGGATCCATCGGGGGATAAGCCTCAAAACAATATGGGAGTGTGTGAGGAACCAGCGGGGGATAAGCCTCAATACAATATGAGAGTGTTCGAGGAACCAGTGGGGTATAAACCTCAATACAATATGGGAGTGTGTGAGGAACAAGTGGGGGATAAACATCAATATTATATGGGAGTATGTGAGGAAAGAATGGGGTATAAACCTTAATACAATATGGGAGTGTGTGAGGAACCAGAGGGGGTTAAACCTCAATACAATATGGGAGTTGTGAGGAACCAATGGGGGATAAACCTCAATACAATATGGGAGTGTGTGAGGAACCGGTGAGGAATAAACCTCAATAAAATATGGGAGTGTTTGAGGAAATGTGGTGGATAAAAATCAATACAATATGGTAGTGTTTGAGGAATCAGTGGTGGATAAACCTTCATAAAAAATAGGAGTGTGTAAGGAACCAGTTGGGGATATGCCTCAATACAATATGAGAGTGTGTGAAGAACCACTGGGAGGGAAACCTTCAATACAATATGGGAGTGTGTGAGGAACCAGTGGGGGATAAATCTGAATACAACATTGGAGCGTGTTAGAAACCAGTGGGGGATAAACCTCAAAACAATATGGGAGTGTATGAAGAACCCCTGGGGTAAAAGCCACAATAAAATATGAGAGTTTGTGAGGAAACAGTGGGGGATAAACCTCAAAGCAATATAGGAGTGTGTGAGGAAGTAGTAGGGTATAACCCTCAATACAATATAAGAGTGTTTTTTAGGAATCCGTGGGGTATAAACCTCAATACAATATGGGAGTGTGTGAGGAACCATTGAGGGATAAAACTTTATATAATATGGGAGCGTGTTAGAAACCAGTGAGGGATAAACCTCAATAAAATATGGGAGTGTGTGAGGAACCAGTGTTGTATAAACCTCAATACAATATGGGAGTGTGTGAGGAAACAGTGGGGGATAAACCTTAATACAATATGAGAATGTGTGAGGAACCAGTGGGGTATAAACCTCAGTACAATACAGGAATGTGTGAAGAACCAGTGGGGGATAAACGTCAATACAATATTGGAGTTTGTGAGGAACCAGTGAGGTATAAACCTCCATACAATATGGGAGTGTGTGAGGAACCATTGGGGGATAAACCTTAATACAATATGGGAGCGTGTGAGAAACCAGTGGGGGATAAACCTCAATACAAGATGGGAGAGTGTGAGGAACCAGTGGGGTATAAACCTCAATACAATATGGGAGTGTGTGAGGAACCAGCGAGAGATAAACCTCAATACTATATGAGAATGTGTGAGGAACCAATGGGGTATAAAACTCAATACAATATGGGGGTGTGTGAAGAACCAGTGGGGTGATAAACATCAATACAATACTTGAGTGTGTTAGGAACCAGTGGGGGATAAACCTCAATACAATATGGGAGTGTGTGAGGAGCAAGTGGGGAAAACCTCAATACAATATGTGAGAGTGTGAGGAACCAGTGGGGGATAAACCTCAAAACAATATGGGAGTGTGTGAGGAACCAGTGGTGGATAAACCTCAATAGAATATGAAAGTGTGTAAGATACCAGTGGGGTATAAACCTCAATACAATATGGGAGTGTGTGAGGAACCAGTGGGGTGTAAACCTCATTACGCTATGGGAGTGGGTGAGGAACCAGTTGGGGATAAACCTCAGTTCAATATGGGAGTGTGTGAAGAACCAATGGGGTATAAACCTCAATAAACATAGGAGTATGTGAGGAACCAGTGGGGTATAAACCTCAATACAATATAGGAGTGCATGAGGATCCAGTGGGGTATAAACGTCAATACAATATGGGAGTATGTGAGGAACCAATGGGGGTAAATCTTAGGACAATATGGGAGTGTGTGAGTATCCATGGGAGATAAACCTCAATACAATATGGGAGTGTTCGAGGAACCAGTGGGGTATAAACCTCAATACAATATGGGAGCGTGTGAGAAACTAGTTTGGAATAAGCTTCAATACAATATGGGAGTGTTTGAGGAACCAGTTGGGTATAAACCTCAATACAATATGGGAGTGTGTGAGGAACCAGTGGGGGACAACCCTCAGTAAAGTATGGGAGTGTGGGAGGAACCAACGGGGTATAAACCTCAATACAATACAGGATTGTCTGAGGATCCAGTGGGTTATAAACCTCAATACAATATAGGAGTGTGTGAGGAACCAGTGGGGGTAAATTTTAATACAATATGGGAGTGTGTGAGAAACCATTGGGGATAAACCCCAATACAATATGTGAATATGTGAGAAACCAGTGGGGTATGAACCTCACTACAATATTGTAGTGTGTGAGGAACCAGAGGGGGATAAACCTCAGTACAATATTGGAGTGTGTGAGGAACCAATGGTGTATAAACCTCAATACAGTACGGGAGTGTTTAAGGAACCAAGTGGGGGATAAACCTCAAAGCACTATGGGAGTGTTTGAAGAACCAGTGGGGGATAAACCTCAATAAAATATGGGAGTGTGTGAGGAACCTGTAAGGGATAAACATCAATACAATATGTAAGTATATGAGGAACCTGTGGGGAATGAACCTCAATTCAATGTGGGAGGTTGTGAGGAACCAGTGGGGGATAAACCTCAAGACAATATGGGAGTGTGAGAGGAAGCAATGGGGTATAATCCTCAATACAGTATGGGAGTGTCTGAGGAATCAGTGGGGGATAAACATCAATACAATATAGCAGCGTCTAAGAATCCAGTGGAGGATAAACCTCAATTCAATATGGGAATGTGTAAGGAGCCAGTGTTTTATAAACCTCAATACAATATGGGTTTGTGTGAAAAACAAGTAGGGGATAAACCTCAACACAATATGGGAGTGTGTCAGGAATCAATAGGGGATAAACCTTAATACAATATGGGAGTGTTTGAGGAACCAGTGGGGGATATACCTTAATACAACATGGGAGTGTTTGAGGAACAAATGGGGGATGAACTTGAATACTATATGGGAGTGTATGAAGAACCATTGGGGGATAAACCTCAATACAATATGGGAGTGTGTGATTAACCGGTGGGGGATAAACCTCAAAACAATATGGGAGTGTTTGAGGCGCCAGTGGGGGATAAACCTCAATACAATATGGAAGTGTGTGAGGAACCAGTGGGGGATAAACCTTAATACAATATGTGAGTGTATGACGAACCAGTGGGGTATAAACTTTAATCGAATATGGGAGTGTGTGAGGAACCAGAGGGGGATAAACCTCAATACAATATGGAAGTGTGAGGAACCAGTGGGGTATAAGCCTCAATACATTATGGGAGTTTGTGAGGAAACAGTGGTGGATAAACCTAAGTATAATATGAGAGTGTGTGAGGAACCAGTGGAATATATACCTCAATACAATATGGGAGTATGTGAGGTGCCAGCGGGGGATAAGCCTCAATATAATATGGCAGTATGTTAGGAACCAACGGGGTATAAGCCTCAATATAATATGGGAGTGTGTGAGGAAGCAGTTAGGTATAAACCTCAATACAATATGGGAGCGTGCGAGGAACAAGTAGGGGATGAACCTCAATATAATATGGGGGTTTGTGAGGAACGAATGGGGTAAAAACTTCAATACAATATGGGAGTGTGTGAGGAGCCATTGGCTTATAAACGTCAATGCAATATGGGAGTGTGTGAGGAACCAATGAGGGATAAACCTCAGTACAATATGGGAGTGTGTGAGGAACCAGTGGGGAATAAACCTCAATACAATATGGGAGTGTG
>JAYMFT010315911.1:0-10060 GCA_038088735.1 Panulirus argus | reverse complement strand
TATATAGCGTTAATGGGATGGCCTTGATTAGGGCCGTAGCTGCCCGTGCCGTCTCAGCTAACTTAAAAAAAAAAAATCAATGATGAGAGAGTTAGTGCATTGGTGTCATTGGCAGGGGTGGAAAAAGAACCTTAGACAAGACAGAGAGAAGGTTTAATTAGAAATTTCAAAAGTCTGAAGAACTTGGGTTGTTTTGCCTATGGCACAACAAACAACCAACATATGCAGGGTATAAAAGAATGAGAAACAGATAGCTTGCTGAATATCTTATTCACATAGGTAAATGTAGTTTTGTTATATATTGTTAGGCAATTTGTGTCCTTAACAGTTCCCTTGAAGTGGTGGTGGTATGGTGGTTTATTAGATAACATTGCCAACCCCCTTGCCTATCACAGTCTTCTGTGGGCTAGCTTATTCCCTTCTAAATTGAATTTATTTGCTGAGACCTTCTTCCAGTGTATCCCATCTTTGTTACCTTGCATTTATTCAGTTTCATGGACTATATCAGACCAGCTCTGGAACTTGTTTTAAGTCCATTTGTAAGACAATACAATTCTTGTCTTTCCCCACTTTTCATATGACCTTTGCATCATCTGTATGCATATTCAGTTATGGGACCAGTTCCTCTGGTAAGTAGTTTACAAATATTGTGATTAGTAAATGTCCCAAGACCAAGTCGTTTAGCATGTCACTGGTGACCTCTCCCAATTTTGAAAAGTTTTATCTATCTTGAATCCTTATATCTCTTTTACTAAGTTAATTTTCCAACCACCAAGAAATCTCCCTTTTAACCCATCCTGAAAATCCCATTTCACTTCCAGCCTCCTCTGTGGTGCAGGTTCAAATGTGTTCAGACAGTTCAGCAACACGATCCATCCTTCCAGTTCATTTTTCTAAAATGAAGCTCACTTTCTTATTGTGTGTGTGTGTGTATTTGTGTACAAATATGTTATTAGAAACAGCTTTAACATATTTGTGTTCATTTGAATTCTGCTCTTCATGATGATTGATTTTTTTTCCTTGCAGATCGTAAAAATGATCCTGAACGAACAATGACCCGAGATGAAAAGCGTGCAAGGGCCATGAGCCTCCCCATAACATGTGACGATATCATCAACTTACCAATGGATGAATTCAATGAGCGCATCTCAAAGTATGATCTGACTGAGGCGCAGCTCTCCCTCATCCGAGATATTCGTCGTCGTGGCAAAAATAAGGTATGCATTTTTGATAAGCAATGGTCATAAAGAGAATTGGAGTTATATAGTTTTACTTCCAAATTTAGTCTTTTATTTAAGGTTTTGAATTATTTGTTAGATGTTTTATACATTCTCTCAAGATGCACTGATGAGTAGCTCGTATAGTATCTCGTGTACAAACAGGGATATGTGCTCCCTTTCAAATGCCCAGAAGTGAACCTGATGGAATTTAACGAGATGTATTTTGTGCACCTGATGGAATTTAACGAGATGTATTTTGTGCAACTGAGTTATGGAATAAGTAAGAATACATGATAGAAAGTGAAACTAATGTAAAAGATGTGGGATGTCATCATAAATGAGAAATTAGAATTCAGAGAACGTACTGAGAAGATAGTGCTATTGAGCCAGTCAGTGAATTGTATGATTTAGAGAGAGGCGATCGCCAGGCCATCTCTCCTACAAATGGGATTAACAGCTTCAAAGTTTATAGTCCTGAGGCAGAGGAGTACAGCATGACATCTGCACATGGCGAGTGTAGGATAGTTTTCCTCTATTACAGTATAAAACATTATTGATATTCTGTTGAGACACTGATAACTGTAATTAATTAATAGCTGGATGAGTGCATGCCTCATTTGGGGTCACTTTCATTATAGAATTTTAATATTTCCCCCCAGTATTCTTTTAAGTCAAAGCCGATGAGGTACCAACTCCATGTTCAGCACTAGTATATTTTTAAAGTGAAGCCCCTTTATCAAGTCCTGAATAATTTTTACTTTCTTGAAGACAGTAAATGCAAAATGTATACATTTAGTAGGACTGAACACTGTGGAATCCACAGTGAGATCTCAGAAGTTTTAACTTGTCCTGATTGTGAGTTAGAAGGTTCACAGGCTATGTTAATCTGTTCAGCTGAACAAGGACACTGACCTTACAAGTATACCATGCCTGACAGAGGCTCCACAGCTAGCTTAAATGATACAGATCTATATTGTACTATTATTTAACAATTTTGTATTTGTCTATCTTTCTATATATATATATCTGATGCCTGTTTCATTCTGGAACTTCCTTAAGTTGGTGGCCGTGATTAAAGAGTCTCCATAACTAGTGAACTCCATTGCTGCTTCTCAGTCTTTAGTGCCTCACCCTTAATATGCTACTGGGAGAGGGCAAATCTAGCACAGTATTTGCATAGGCTCAATGCATCTGCTACAATATTATTTTACCCTTTTACATGCTCATTGACAAAATCATAGTATTGTAACATAAGTTTCCAATGAATAAATTGTCGATTAGCATTCTTCATATTTTCTTAGTCTTAATTATTGTTTTTATGCTTGGGGATAGGGGAGAAAGAATACTTCCCACGTATTCCTTGCATGCTGTAGAAGGCAGCTAAAAGGGATGGGAGTGGGGGGCTGGAAATCCTCCCCTCCAGTTTTGACTTTTCCAAAAGAAAGAACTGAGAAGGGGGCCAAGTGAGGATTTTTTCCCCTAAGGCTCAGTCCTCTGTTCTTGACGCTACCTTGCTAACATGGGAAATGGTGAATATGTGTGAAAAAAACTACTGTTTTATTACATATTGTTCAAAGTTACATGAACCATAAGTGTAAGGTTTACACAGATTTACATAAAAATATTAGTTAACTACGTTAACCATGTAACCACTCTGTTACAGCAGCTGACCGTGGCTGAATTCATCGTGAACAAGCAATCTTTTCTTTAAATACATAACAACATTCCTTGTTTTTTGTGGTTTTGTAGTTTTAATCATTGTTTATATATTGTCCTGTTACACTGATGTAAATTACATAAACCATGAGTGTAAGGTGAACATGAATGTATATATATGTACATACAAAATGAGTTACTACATTAGCCACGTGCCCACAGTTACATTGACCATCCACAATTGAACTCATTCTGAGTAAGTTATCTCTTTTTTGATTACATAATAACTTTCTCTATTTTGTTAGTCTTAATAATATATTTTATACATTATCCCTGGGGATAGGGGAGAAAGAATACTTCCCATATATTCCCTGCGTGTCATAAAAGGCGACTAAAAGGAGAGGGAGCGGGGGGCTGGAAATCCTCCCCTCCATATTTTGCTTTTCCAAAAAAGGAACAGAAAAGGGGCCAAGTGAGGATTTTCCCTCTAAGGCTCAATCCTCTGTTCTTAACACTACCTCACTAATGCAGGAAAAGGCGAATATGTATGAAAAAAAAGATATTTTATACATATATCAGTAGATTACATGAATTATAAGCACAAAGTTAGGTGAGTGGATGTGCTGTTACATTGGCTGATCATGTGAAGCAATCTCTTTTTGTATTATACTGTAACATTATTTTTGCATAGTTACTTAATTGTTTTGTATATTGTTCTATTACATTTTGATGTAGTTTACATGAACCAATACTCTAAGGTGAACAAGAATGTATATATATGTCCATATAAATATGAGCCACTATGTCAGATGCATGCCCACACTGTTAGAGTAGACTACCATGACCAAACTCATGATAAAGTAATATCTTCTTCAGTTATACTGTAGTTTTCTTTATTTTTGCTTAGTTTCTATCTTTTTTGTTACATGAAAGATCCAGAAAGTGTGTGCACATGTAAACATTGATACAGACAAAAGCCACTATGTAAAGTGGCTGACCATGGAGTACCCAAAGGACCACAATACCTAACAGCAGAGTGACAGTTTTCCGAACCATAGAAATTTTGCCAAACTAGGTCACATTTTCTGAACCACGGGAGGTTCCAAACTATATATTGCCAGATTGAAAATAATTCAATTTAATTTGAAAGAATGGGGTAAGTAAATCTAGAACAATTCATTGTCATGATTAAGAAAAGCATATATGACATAAATTTCTGTTTGATACTTTTCTCATATATGACCAGGAATTATTCTTGATTCCTTCATCTAAGAGCTCATTAAGAAAGATGGAGTGGCTCTTCAGCCTTTTCCATAATGAAATGAAAAACTTGGTTGAAGTTTGCCCTAATGTCATTAAAAATAGAATTACAAATGGCAAAAATTATTTGTTCAGTAAGCAGAATAGACATTTATGCAGTCTGACAGCAGAGAACATCTATACTGTATTTTGAAGCAGACAGATATCTGTTGAGTACTTTACATTAGTCCAGCAAAATTTTGTCATAAGTAATCAAAGGTTGGTAGTTAATTTTTTCTCTCACACGTCCAACTACATAGATATAAACATTTGCACCTCCAGTTATGAGTCGTATTTAGTGATCTTAGGTTCTGTGACAACAGACTTTCATATTGTAGATTTTTAGGAATGCAGTTTATATTTGGCATCTTTCTTTTCTGTCAGAGGTCCTAGTCATGGACAGAGGTCTTCATTGGGGCTAGGCCTTGTATGAAATGAGGGAAATGAAAGAAAGAGTATTTTCTCTTCGTGAGGATGAGTAAGTGTTAAGACAGGGTATGAAAGAAAAGGAAAACTGGAATTAGGTACTTGTTATATGCAGGTAAAAGATATTAAGTTTAAACTGGTAGTTTAATTTTGCTGAGAAAAAGCAAGACCACCAATTGTGGCATAGAGTTTGTAGTTTATATCAGGTACTTCAAGATCCATGAGTCAGGATGAATGTGTATATGTGGCCTTTATATGAACATGCAGAAACATTTATTTTACTAACAAAGTTTTACCCATGATTTCTTGACAAATATTTAACACATTTTTCACTTGCTTTTATTTATTTTAGGTTGCTGCTCAGAATTGTCGCAAACGTAAACTCGACCAGATTCTGCACTTAGCAGATGAAGTGAAGGCAATTCAGAACCGCAAGAATGAACTTTACAACGAGTTTGAATACTTGAACAGTGAACGGTCTCGTATAAAACACAAATTTTCATTGTTGTATCGACACATCTTTCAGGTATGTATTAATTTGACTTCAGAAATTTTCTTTTTCCGTACCTTGAGGTGCATTAGGGTTCTCCTTACCACTACCTTCATAATACTGTTCACAATACAAAATTTGATAAAGTTGTATGATAACAGAAAGTTAAGAGGTGTGGCGGCATAAGTGTAGAACTCCTGTGTACTTTACAAATGTGTTTAATACAAGGTGTTATTAAACTTAAATATTGAGTGAGCATATATTTATGCTTGTCCACTGTTGAAAGAAAATATTAAAGCTTGAAGGTTGAAACTTTTATTATGTTACAAATTCAGCATATTATGGACCTCCGTGGTGTAGCGATTAACGTCTCTGACCGTGACGCATTCACGGGCCGCCCAGGGTTGAGTGCATAGGTTCAAATCCTGGTTGCGGCAGTCAGTCCACAGTCAACCCAGCTGTTCATCCACCCCTAGGGCTTGGCCGTAGCTGCCCGTGCCATCTCAGCTAAAAAAATAATAAAAAAAAATAAGTTTTCACAAATGCAGTGCATTAAGGTCTTATTATTGTAAGGTGGATTTACTACTCAGGTCCAGAAAGAGCAAGTAATCCATCTGTTTCTGTGCCTGAAGATCTAAACTAACCTGCTTAACAAAATGTGTCTTGTGAAGCTAAAATAGTTCAGGCTGGGAATCCTAATACTTTGAACCCTTAGTGCAGTATGTGTAACTGTAGATTCAGCATGCTTTTATGCTGGTTCTTAGCTTTCTGCTTTATACACACTCTCCCAGACTCGGTCACCAACTTATGCAGTTTCTAATCCAAATCTGCCAGCAGCGCTGTGTCATCAGCAAACAATAACTAAATTATGACTCTAATAACAATTATATGTTTTAGAATAGTATACACCACTTTGATTTATAATTGTTTGTCTTCATTTTTTAGAGTCTGCGTGATCCTGATGGTAACCCATATTCTCCACATGAATACTCATTGCAACAGTCAGCAGATGGAAGTATTCTCCTAGTTCCTCGGTCATCTCCCACTCACTCCATGGACCCAAGCACAAGTAATAAACCTAGAGGCAAGGAGGATCCCAAGCAGTGAGCTACATTCCTTACCCCCCACTACACTGCTTGACCTAATTATCTAGGATCCACCTCAGTGGAATAAACCATTTTGAACATCAAATTGATAGTGCACTAGAACTCATCTTTGCTTCATAAGTCTAAGTAGAGTGCTGCAAAACCTGCCATGGTGCTACCACACCAAGTTCAGTGTTATATAAATACCAGTAGAATCCTCCATGGTGCTGTAATATTTCTTGAAACTTGAATCTTTATGATTTCAATCAATGAGAAGCTTGTATGTTACTGTGCTGTATGTATTATAATGATTCACAAGAATAAGGAGCTGAAGTATTTTGAACTGGGATGTTTGTGGTGTTGAAGAGGTTTGTCAGAATGCAGTGATTTATGGATGATATTTTGCCAGATTACCAGTAACACATTTCAAGCTAAAGTTGATAATGTTATAGCTAACCTTTCTCGGATCATTATATTTCTTACCTTGAAATTTACAACCAAACTAATTCTACATGAGGCTAAGACTACTGGAAGCATTTTTATTTAGTTACAAAGGCTGTGATAATATGAGTAAAGCTGTTTCATGCAGATAACAAAAAAGATCTCTTAAAGTATTTTACAACTCAGAGAGTTCTTATTCTTCGTATCACAGCTCACACATAACTTGTTAAATTTTTAAGTATAGGAATTTCAGGTGTAATTTCTTGTAGAACAGGCAGTGATAATACCTCTGTGAAGTAGATAATTTGCTGTCAAGCATCTTAGTCATGTAAAAAATAGGCAACTCTGTTCCCTTGAGTGGGTAGTGTGCCACAGTGGGGCAAGGGGGGATTAGGAAATTATAATCAGTGCAAAAATGAAACTGTCTAGACAATGTAAATATAGAGAACATGGTTTTAAGGACCATCTTGATATGTATTGATCTCACATTTATGTATTTGGCTAAATTTTATGCAAAATTTTTAAAGCTTCACTCTCAGTAAAAATGTTCTAAAAGTCAGAATTATTGTTCAATGATTTATTGATATAATTTTGTAAAAGTTTCTGTTGGTGTTCCTCCAGATTAATACCATTCTTCATAACTCCAATAACATGCTGCTTCTCAGGTACAAGGATACATAGTTCAATACATGTAAGTCATTCGAAAGGTAGTTGATTACTGTGTTTTAGGATTACTTCAAAAGATAATATAAGAATACATGGTACAAAGTTCTCTTGAAAGTAAAGAATAATTTGTTGGGCTAAATTCATTTACTTGTAGTTGTCACTACAAGTTTATGCGTGGTTTTACTGGGAGACAAGTATTTGATTTTACTTCTTATAAACCTTAATCATGATTTTGCAGCCATTGGTGTGTGTGTGTCTGTGTGTGTTTGTTTAAGTATATAAAAAACTCAAGGAACCCTTTTATTATAAGTACATTTGGAGCTTTGAGGGTGTGCTACAATCAGAAGCAGGGAAATCCTGAACTCCTTTGGAGTGAGACATTCCTTGACAAGACTGAGGTGAGACAGCTTTGCGGATATTGTTTTCATGGAATAACCAGAAGAAGGTGGAGTCTAGTGACATCTGTGTATATATTTTTCACATTAATACATGCATATGTAATGGTTTTGTAACTTCAGGACCTCCCATCTAAAGGATTCTGCAGTTTCAAGGTTGTGCTACACTCAGGACCAGGGACAAGATGGACTCCTTTGAATTGAGAAGAATGTTACAGCCTTGCCAAAATGACTTTTCTCTTGGAGTGTAACCTTAGGTAGGCAGAGTCTGGTAGTGGACTGAACCAGGGCATAAGAAGCAGCAAAGGGAAATCATGGAAAGGTCCATGGAGCTTGATTGTTGATAGGGGCTGGGGTTTCAGTGCATTATGCATGACAGCTGGAGAATGGATGTGAACAAATGAGGCCTTTTCTTTGTCTGTTCCTGATTCTACTTTGCTAACACAAGAAACAGCAAATGGCTATGAAAGAATAATATATATATATATTTTTCATACTTGATCATCGTTTCCCGCATTAGCGAGGTATCGCCAGGAAACAGACGAAGAAAGACACATCCAGTCACATACACATATATATAAACATACATGTACATATATACATATGTATAAACATATATACATACACATGTACATATTCATACTTGTTCGCCATCATCCATTCCCAACATCCTGCCCCACAGGAAACAGCACAGATGCATGAAAGATTTAGGATACTTAAACATGAATCCATTAGAATGTATCTTCTCAAATTCATTTTGTATAAATTCTGGGCAGCATATATGTACTGCCGTAAGGAACATTGACTAGAATGATGATTGTTTAACTCTGTCATGTTAAGCTGAGTAAAACTGAATGTAAGAACAAACAATGGTGGGTTTTCCGTATATGCCAAACATGTTTCCAACCATATGGATGATGCAGTCAAAAAATGGTAACACAATTATTTTTCACATATAGTAGATTTGATAGAAGGTACTAAATTGTTTTGTAAAGGGAGAAATTTTTGTAAATTTTCGCATGTTGGCCATATACAAAGAACATCTACATACCTAAACCAGATTGCCTTAGAGGGTAAGATATCCCATAGTAATTCTGTTTCAAAGAATTCCATGTAAAGATTACTTAATACTGGTAAAAGAGGGTTACCCATTGCCACACCAAACTTCTGAGCATAAAGTTATCCATTAGAATGAAATATAGTCTCATACACAAGTTCATCTGCTCAAGAAACAAAATTTGAAAAATGAAATCAAGATTATCCAAGGGATCAACCAGATATACATTTTAAAAGGTCATCAAATGAAACTTTTGTGAACAAGAATAACACATAAAAACTTAAAAGTTTGAAAACAAAATCAACCTAGACATAATTGAGCTGAAATAATTCTACTTTGTTCATGATATTAGTATTTGATATATTGCCAACTAGTAGGCTCAATAAGGAAACTAACAGTTTTGATAACTTATAAACGAGATTCAACCAGCCGAACTCACTATGGGTCTTCCTGTTTAGTGTGGCTTCGTGTGTTTGATAAGTTCATACACATATGGTAATATAGGGGACAGTGATGAAAATCTGATGAGAGAATCATTACCTTTCAACAACTTCAGTTGTTCATTTAAATAAGGATTAACACCGTTTAGGGAATTTCTACTTTGCTTAAAGTATATTTTATCATCACACAAAAGATCATTCATTTTTGACAACTTTGTCTATAACCACAACCTTATCTGCTTTAGTTTAATAGTTCACTATCTTCAAATTGTTAATAACACTAATGAATCTTTTTGGACAATTTGGAGCAGCTGATTTTGACAAATTGGCATACACTACACCTTTATAAATGTTCACTTCATCCTTAGATGATATACTATACTTTTCCTAAGTTATCAGCAAATACTAGATCATTAGCACCACTGACCTACTGCCCTGAACCAAGGGCATGTGAAGCGTCTGGGGTAAACCATCCATGGAAAGGTCTGTGGGGCCAGGATGTGGAAAGGGAGCTGAGGTTTCTGTGCATTGCACATGACAGCTAGAAACTGAGTATGAGCGAATGTGGCCGTTGCGTCTGTCTCTCTGGCGCTACCTCGCTGATGCAGGGGGTGGCGATGCTATTTCCTTTGGGGTGGGGTGGCATCAGGAATAGATGGAGGCAAAGAAGTGTGAATATGTACATGTGTATATGCATGTGTATGTATATGTATGTACTGTATATGCATATGCATGTATATATACATTTGTGTATGTGGGGGAATGGGTCTGTCTTCGTCTGTTTCCTGGCGCTACCTTGCTGATGTGGGAAACAGCACTGGTGGCTGATTCGAGTGAGAAACTGCAAAAGTTGGTGACTGAGTTTGGAAAAGTGTGTGAAAGGAG
>JAYMFT010315900.1:0-10060 GCA_038088735.1 Panulirus argus | reverse complement strand
AAAAAAAAAAAAAAAAAAAAAAAAAAATATATATATATATATATATATATATATATATATATATATATATATAAAGGAGTGAGAGTAATTTGGATATGCACAAGAGAAAGCGAAAGAAAGTCAAGAGGAAAGTGAAGGGGCTGAAAAAGAGGTCAATTGAGATTTGGGGTGAGCGAGTATCAGTAAACTTCAGATAGTACAAATAAGATATTTTGGATGGTTGTTAATTGTGTGAGAAAAAAGGAGAGAAGAAATGGGGGCACTGATGTAGGGAGCAAATGGGGAAGCAGTAAAAGCCAGAGATGAGGTGAAGAGAATATGAAGTGGGTACTTTGAAGGATTGATGAATATTTGATATAGTGTTGGCAGATGTAAAGTGTTTGGGCCGGAGGGGTATGCCAAGAGAGCCTTGGTAAGTGGATTGGTGAAAAGAGAGGTGGTGAAAGCCTTGCATAAGATGAAGTGTGGCAAAACAACCGGAATGGATAGATTTCTAAAGAAAGGAGTGTGTTGTTATGGTTAATTAGGGTTTTTGGTTCATGTATAGCTCGTGGCGAAGTGTCTGAGGATTAGTAGAATGCCTGCATTGTGCCATTATAAAAAGAAGAGTCAACAAAGTGGACAAAAGTTAATGATCAAATTAAGGAGGTAAAAGTTTATTGAAAGTTTTATGGGAAAGTAATGATTGGGGGGGTAGTGGCATGCACAGATTCCTTGATTTGGGATGAACAATGTGGCTTCAAGAGTGGTAGAAGATGTGTGGATCAGGCTTTCAAGGATGTGTGTGAAATACTTCGAGAAATATAAGAATCATATGAGATGTTTATAGATCAAAGAAAGCATATAACAAGGGTGATAGAGATGCTCTGTGGAAGGTTTCATGAATATAAAGTGTTCGAAGAAAGCTCCTAAAAACACTAGACTTTTTATCAAGAAAGTAAGGCGTGTGTGCCTGTAGAAAGAGAGAAAGTTGAGTAGTGTCAGGTAAGGGTTGGTCTACGGCAGGGGTGTGTGACTTCACCATGGCTGTTAATTTGTTTATGGATTATGTGGTGAGGGAGGTAAATGCAAGGATCTTGGAAAGAGAAACAGGTACTGAGTCTATCAGGAGAGGGGGGAGTACGTTGCTGTTTGCTGATGATGCGGTGCCAGTGACAAATTCGTGTGAGAAACTGCCGAAGTTGGTTACGTGTTTGGGAAAGAGCTTGATGGGAGAAAATTGAAAGTAAATGTGAATAAAGGAATATTATTGGGTTTAGCAGTGGAAATAGACAGGCTGGTTGAGGTGTGAGTTAGACTGGAGAAAACTTGGAGAAAATTAAGTGTTTTAGATACCTGACAGCAAAGGGAATAATGTAAACGGAAACGATTCGTAGGTTGTGTGTGTGTGTGTGTGTGTGTGTGTGTGTGTGTGTGTGTGTAGGGGGGTGAAGGTTCTAGTAACATTGGAGAATGAGTGGAAAGAGAGGTCGTTATCTAGGACGACGAAGATGGTGTTTTATGAATGCGAGGCATGGGCTATAGATGAGAATATACGGATGATGATGGTGTAAAGTGGGTCGATCGAGTTAGAATAGTTCGGGTAAGGGAGATGCGTGATAGTAAATAGGCTATGGTTGATAGAACTGAAGAGGATTTGCTGAAATGGTTTGGACATATGGAGAGAATGAGTGAGAAAAGGTCGGCAAAAAGGATATATGTGACAGAAGTGGAGGGGACAAGGGTTGTGGGGCCTGGTTGTGAATAGGGAGCTATAGTTTCGGTGCATTACACAAGACAGCCAGATAATGGATGTGAGCGGATGAGGCCATTTCTTCGTTCCTTAGTATCGCTAACTCGCTGACACAGAAAACGATGAAATATAGTAAAATAATCCATCTATTGGCATGAATTTAGTTATATATGTATATGTATGTTTCTTTGACACTAAACTCAACAATCATTCCCCAGTCATTTCCTCTTCAGTTGTATCTGAACTTTATATCCATTCCTTTCACATTCTCCTGGATCCAAGCATCCATACGAGCATCGAGGTCCGGTGAAGCCACGCCCTTGAAGCTTCCTATCTGGCCCTTGACGAAGAACTTTCCCTGAATCTCTTTGAAGACGGGCAGCTTGTCGCCCCGACTCTTCATGTTGTCGAATGATGTCACTTCAAGCGTCCTGAGTGAGGGGCAGGCAAGATCATAACATGAGCTTTCTTATGATTCTGTTATGCAACTGAATTTTTTGTTGTTCTATGGGTGATGATTGACAATGAGCATCATTGTATAAACACAGCACTTCGATAATACGTCAAGACTTCCACACCAGCTACTTACTTCCTCAGCTGATCGTCGGTGAGGCCCAGTTTCAGGAAGTTATTGAGCTTCTTCAGTTCCCCAAGACCATCGGTCTTCATATCCTCGAAGAACGCAATGTGTAGGTTAGGGTGGTCCCTCAGCCGCCAGGCCTGGCGGATGTGCTCCCAGTAAGGACCGTACAGCACCTGGTCACCCATCAAGAAATCCAAAAACTCGGCGAACTCGCCTTCGAATTCCCTGGTCTCGCCGCGGGTTAATTTCGACACGAAGTTGTAGAAAGAAAGGCTCATATCCTTGGGGTTGCGGACCACGTAGATGACCTGCGTAGTGCAAATGGTTCGTAAAAAAAGTATCGTGATAAAGCAGAAACTTTGACGTCAACATAAGTAATACTGTGGGGTTCCATATACTGAGGGGTTCCATATACTGAAGGGGTCCATATACCGTGAGGTTTCATATACTGAGGAGACTGAGGGTCCAATATAGTGAGGGGTTCCATATACTGAAGAGCCTGAGGGTCCAATATAGTGAGGGGTTCCATATACTGAAGAGCCTGAGGGTTCCATATACTGAAGGGTTCAATATAGTGAGGGGGTTTCATATACTGAGGGCTCTATATACTAAAGGGATCCATGTACTGGGGTTCCATAAACTGAAGGATTCCATATACTGAAGGGTTCCATAAACGGAGAGGTTCCACATACTGAAGGGTTCAATATACTGAAGGGATCTATATACTGAAGGGTTCCATATACTGAGAGGTTGCACATACTGAGAGGTTCCACATACCGAGGGGATCCATATACTGAGAGGTTCCACATACTAAAGGGTTCCATAAACTGAAGGGTTCCATATACTGAAGGGATCCATATACTGAGAGGCTCCACATACTGAAGGGATCTATATACTGAGAGGTCCCACATACTGAAGGGTTCCATAAACTGAAGGGTTCCATTCACTGAAGGGTTCCATATACTGAAGTGTACCATATACTGAGAGGTATCATATACTGAGAGATTACATATACTGAAGGGCTTCATATACTGAAAGGTTCCACATACTGAGAGGTTCCATATACTGAAGGGTTCCATGTAATGAGAGGTCGCACATACTGAAGGGGTCCATGTACGGAAGGGTTCCATATACTGAAGGGATCTATATACTGAGAGGTTCTACATACTGAAGGGTTCCATATACGATTGTTCCATATACTGAAAGGTTCCATATCCTAAAGGGTTCCATATACTAAAGGATTCCATATACTGAGAGGTTCCACATACGGAGAGGATCCATATACTGAAGGAATAGATATACTCAAAGGTTCCACATACTAAAGCGTTCCATATACTGAAGGATGCCATTTACTGAAAGGTTCCATATATTGAAGGGTTCCATATACTGAAGGGATCCATATATTGAAAGGTTCCACATACTGAAGGGTACCTTATAATGAAGGAATGCATATACTGAAGGTTTCCATATTCTGGGGTTCCATATACTGAAGGGTTACGTACAGTGAAGGGTTTCATATACTGAAGGGTTCCGTATATTGAAGAGTTCCTTATACTGAAGGGATCCATGTACTGAGAAGTTCCACATATTGAAGGGTTCCGTATACTGAAGGGTTCCACATACTGAGAGGACCCATATACTGAAGGAACAGATATACTGAAAGGTTCCACATACTGAAGGGTTCCTTATACTGAAGGGTTCCATATACAGAAGGGACCCATTTACAGAAAGGTTCCACATACTGAAGGGTTCCATATACTGAAGGGATCTATATACTGAAGGGTTCCATATACTGAAGGGTTCCATATACTGGGGTTCCATATACTGAAGGGTTCCACATACTGGAGTGATCCATGTACTGAGAGGTTCCACATACTGAAGGGTTCCATATACTAAAGGAATCTATATACTGAATGGTTCCATATACTGAGAGGAGGCACATACTGATAGGTTCCACATACTTAAGGGATAAATATACTCAGAAGTTCCACATACTGAAGTATTCCATAAACTAAAGGGTTCCATATACTGAAGAGTTCCATATACTGAAGGGATCCATATACTGCGAGGTTCCATATACAGAATGGTACCACCTACTGAAGGGTTCCATATACTGAAGGGAACCATATACTGAGAGGTTCCACATACTGAAGGGTTCCATATACTGAAAGGTTCCATTTACCAAAGGGTTCCATATAATGAAGAGTTCCATATACTGAGAGGTTCTACATACTGAGAAGATCCATTTACTGAAGGAATAAGTATACTGAAAGGTTCCACATACTGAAGGGTTCCATATACTGAAGGGTTTCATATACTGAAAGGTTTCACATACTGAAGGGTTCAATATACTGAAGGGATCCATATACTGAAGGGTTGTATATGCTGAGGGGTTCCATTTACTGGGGGTTTAATATACTGAAGGGTTCCGTATGCTGAAGGGTTCCATATACTGAAGGGTTCCATATATTAAGATTTTGCACATACTGAGAGGTTCCATATACTGAAGGGATGCATATACTGACAGGTTCCACATACTAAAGAGTTCCATGAACTGAAGGGTTACATATACTGAAGGTTTCCATATAATGAAGGTATCCATATACTGAGACATTCCACATACTGAAGGGTTCCATATACTGAAGTGATCCATATACAGAAGGGTTCCATATACTGAGAGGTTACGTATACTGAAGGAATCCGTATACTGAGAGGTTCCACATACTGAGAAGTTCCATATACTGAAGGGATCCATATACTGAGAGGTTCCAAATACCGAAGTGTTCCATGTACTGAAGGGTTCCATATACTGAAGGGATCCGTATATTGAGAGGTTTCACATACTGAAGGGTTCCATATACTGGGGATTCCATGAACTGAAAGGCTACATATACTAAAGGGTGTCATATACTGAAGGGTTCCATATACTGAGAGGTTCCACATAATGAGACGATCCATAAACTGAAGGAATGAGTATACTGAAAGGCTTCACATGCTGAAGCTTTCCTTATACTGAAAGGTTCCATTTACTAAAGGGTTCCATATACTGAAAGGATCCATATACTGAAAGGTTCCATATACTGAGAGGTTAAATACACTGAAGGGATCTATATACTGAGAGGTTCCACATACTGAAGGGTTCCATGTACTGAAGGGATCCATATACTGAAGAGATCCATATACTGAGAGGTTCCACATACTGAAGGGTTCCATATACTGGAAGTTCCATATACTGAAAGGTTCCATATACTGAAAGGTTCCATATACTTAAGGGTTCCATATACTGAAGGGTTCCATACACTGTGAGGTTCCATATAATGAGGGAATCCATGTGATGAATGAATGATATACTGAAAGGTTCCACATACCGAAGGGTTCCATTTACTGAAGAGTTCCATGTACTAAGGGGTTCCATATACTAAAGGGCTCCATATACTGAATGGTTCTATATACTGAAGGGTTCCATATACCTAAGGGTTCCATGTACTGAAGGGATCCATATACTGAAGGGATCCATATAATGAAGGGTTCCATATACAGAAGGGTTCCATATACTTGCAGTTCCATATACTGAAGGGTTCCATATATTGAAGGGCTCCATAAACTGAAGGGATCCATGTACTGAGAGGTTCCACATACTGAAGGGCTCCATATACTGGGGGTTCCATATACTGAAGGGTTCCTTATACTAAAGGGTTCCATATACTAAAGGGTTCCATATACTGAGGGCTCCATATACTGGAGTGTTCCATATACTGTGGGTTTCATATACTGAAGCGTTCCCTATACTGAGAGGTTCCATAAACTGAAGGGGTCCATATACTGAAGGGTTTCATATACTGAAGGGTTCCATATACTGGGGGTTCCATATACTGAAGGGATCCATATACTGAAGGGTTCCATATACTGAAGGGTTTCATATGCTGAGGGTTCCATATGATAATGGTTCCATATACTGGGGTTTCATATACTGGGGGTTCCATGTAATGAATTGTTAATATTGAAGGGTTCCATATACTGATGGGTTCCAAATGCTGTATGAATCCATATACTGAAGGATTTGAAGGATTCCACATACTGAAGAGTTCCATATACTGAGAGGTTTTACATACTGAGAGATTCTACATATTGTGGGGTTACATATACTTAAGGGTTCCATGTACTGAAGGGTATCATTTATTGAAGATATCCATATATTATGAGGTTTCATATACTGAGAGGTTCCATATAATGAAAGACTCCATGTACTGAAAGGTTCCATATACTAAAGGGTTCCATTCACTGGAGGGCTCCGAATACTGAAGGAATCTATAAACTGAGAGGTTCCATATAATGAAATTTTACATATACTGAAGGGCTCCATAAACTTAGGGGTTCCATATACTCAGGGGTTCCATGTACTGAAGGGATCCATACACTGAGAGGTTCTGTATACTGAGAGGTTCCATATAGTGAGGGTTTTATATACTGAAGGGATCCATATATTGAAGGTTTACATATACTAAAGGATTCCATATACTGAAGGGTTCCATATACTAAAGGGTTCCATAGTCTAAAGGGCTTCATATGTTGAGAGGTAACATATAATGAAGGGTTTCATACACTAAGAGGTTCCATATACTGAAGGGTTCTATATACTAAGGGGTTCCATATACCGAGAGGTTCCACATACTGAAGGGCTCCATGTACTGAAGGGATCCATATACTGAAGGGATCCATATATTGTGAGGTTCCTCATACTGAAGGGTTCCATATACTGAAGGGATCCATATAATGAAGGGTTCCATATACTGAGAGGTTACATACACTGAAGCTCTATATAAAGAAGGTATCCATATAATGAGAGGTTCCACATACCAAGAGGTTCTCTATACTGAACGGATCCATACACTGAGAGGTTCCACATACCGAAGGGTTCCATGCACTGAAGGTTTCCATATACTGAAGGGTTCCATATACTGAGAGCTTCCATATACTGAAGGGTTACATATACTTGGGGTTCCATATAGTGAAAGGTTTTATATACTGAAGGGCTCCATATACTGAAGGGTTCCATATACTGAGAGGTTCCACATACTGAGAGATCCATAAACTGAAGGAATGAATATACTGAGAGGCTCCACATACTGAAGGGTTCCACATAATGAAGAGTTCCATGTACTGAAGGGTTCCATATACTGAAGGGATCCATATACTGAAAGGTTCCACATATTGATGGGTTACATATACTGAAGAGATCACTATACTGAAGGGTTCCATATACTGAAGGGCTTCCTATACTGAAGGGCTCCATGTACAGAAGGTATCCATGTACTGAGAGGTTCCACATACTGAAGGGTTTCGTATATTGAAGGGTTTCACATACTGAGAGATTCCACATACTGAAGGGTTCCATATACTGCAGGTTCCATATACTGTAGGGTTCCATATACTGAGCGTTCCATATACTGAAGAGGTCCATATATTAAGTGTTTCATATACTGAAGGGTTCCCTATACTGAGAGTTCGAAATACTGAAGGAGTCCATATACTGAGACGTTCCATATACTAAGATGTTCCATATACTAAGACGTTCCATATACTGAAGAGTTCCATATAATGAAGGATTCCATATACTGAAAGGTTCCATATACTGAAGGGTTCCATTTACTGAAGGGCTCCAAATACTGAAGGAATCCATATACTGAGAGGTTCCATATGCTGAAAGTTTCCATATACCGAAGGGCGCCATAAACTGAGGGTTTCCTTATACTCAAGGGTTCCATGT
Source organism: Panulirus argus (assembly GCA_038088735.1). Lineage (NCBI taxonomy): Eukaryota > Metazoa > Arthropoda > Malacostraca > Decapoda > Palinuridae > Panulirus > Panulirus argus. Next base: position 1,978 of record JAYMFT010315900.1, on the reverse strand, counting down.
ACTGAAGGGATCCATACACTGAGAAGTTTTATATACTGAGAGGTTCCATATACTGAGGGTTCTATATACTGAAGGGACCCATATATTGAAAGCTTACATATACTAAAGGATTCCATATACTGATGGGTTCCATATACTAAAGGGTTTCATATACTGGGATTCCATATTCTGAAGGGTTTCATATACTGAGAGGTTCCATATAATGAAGGGTTTCATACACTGAGATGTTCCATATACTGAAGGGTTCTATTTACTGAGGGGTTCCATATACTGACTGGTTACATATACTGAAGGGTTCCATATAATGGGGATTCCATATACTGAAGGGTTCCATATACTAGGGATTTCATATACTGAGAGGTTCCACGTACTGAAGGGTTCCATATACTGAAAGGATCCATATACTGAAGGGTTCCATATACTGAGAGGTTACATATACTAAAGGGCTCCATAAAATAAAGGGATCCATATACTGAGAGGTTGCACATACTGAGAGGTTCCATATGCTGAATTAATCCATGTATTGAGAGGCTCCATATACTGAAGGGTTCCATAAACTGAAGGGTTCCATATACTGAAGGGTTCCATATACTGAAGGGATCCATATACTTAGAGGTTCCACAAATTGAAGGGTTCCATATACTGAACGGTTTCATATACTGAGAGGTTACATATACTGAATGGCACTGTATACTGAAAGGTTCCTCATACTAAGAGGTTCCCTATACTGAACGGATCCATATACTGAGAGGTTCCACATACCGAAGGGTTCCATGCACCGAAGGTTTCCATATACTGAAGGGATCCATATACTGAGAGGTTCCACATACTGAAGGGTTCCATATACTTGGGTTCCATATAGTGAAAAGTTCTGTATACTAAAGGGCTCCATATACTGAAGGGTTCCATATACTGAGAGGCTCCACATACTGAGAGGATCCATATAGTGAAGGAATGAATATATTGAGAGGTTCCACATACTGAAGGGTTCCACATAATGAAGAGTTCCATGTACTGAAGGATTCCATATACTGATGGAATCCATATATTGAAAGGTTCCACATATTGATGGGTTACATATACTGAAGAGATCAATATACTGAAGAGTTCCATATACTGAAGGGTTCCCTATACTGAAGGGCTCCATGTACTGAAGGTATCCATATACTGAAAGGTTCCACATACTGAAGGGTTTCGTATAATGAAGGGTTCCACATACTGAGAGTTTCCACTTACTGAGGGGTTCCATATACTGCAGGTTCCATATACTGAAGGGTTCCATACACTGAAGGGCTCCATATACTGAGCGTTCCATATACTGAAGTGGTCCATATACTGAGCGTTTCATATACTGAAGGGTTTCCTATACTGAGAGGTTCCAAATACTGAAGGAGTCAATATACTGAGACGTTCCATATACTGAGTCGTTCCATATACTGAAGAGTTCCATATACTGAAGGGTTCCATATACTGAAAAGTTCCGTATACTGGGGGTTTCATATACTACCACACTTGTTCTCTGTTTTGCCTGCTGCTCACCTAATTCTACAAACTTTGCATCCTTCTTCGACTATCTAAACTCCTGCCATGAGTCTGTGACATCCTCTCACCCGCATGCTGAGATCCTCTACCTCGGGGATTTCAACGTTCACCATTGGGAATGATTGAATTCCTCCCATACGGACAGTGGAGGGATCGAAGTCCTCACGTTCTCCATTCTCAGTGACTTAGAGCAAATTATCTCCCACCCTACCCATATACCTGACCGCTATGATCATTCTCCTAATATTCTGGATTTGTTTTTCACTTCTAGTCCATCTCGCTATAATCACACAATCTCGCCCCCACTTGGTTCATCTGATCATACTCTCATAAATGTATCTATTCTAACTGCACCTCCTCTTCCAGCAGCCCTTTCTAAGCGTAAATACTGGCACCTGAACAAAGCTGACTGGAATAACTTACGTAACTTCTTTTC
>JAYMFT010315889.1:0-10061 GCA_038088735.1 Panulirus argus | reverse complement strand
ATATATATATATATATATAAACATACATAAATATATGCAATGGGTACGAAGCATATGTAGACGAAAAGATTATAAACGAGGCAATAAAAAATGCAATAAAAAAAGTGGAAATGATTCGTTCAGCCAAAATAATCCCCAAAAAATATAAAGGATGTCGAATATAAATCAGTAAAGAGATCAAACTGTTGCCTCACACTGCATGGCCTCACTTACCCCATACAGATAAGTGCCTGAGCCCGTACAGGTGTTATAACTATTCGTCGTGGTTACCGGGGAAAACATGTGTTGCAGCCCCACTACCTGTGGCTCATCCCGCTATACCTAACGCTGGGGATCATCGCTGGCCAGGGTGATCAGATACTACCACGGTAGCTGTCGGAATGACGTTTATGTAGGTAGCTGTAGTAGGAGGGTGCCTGTAAGTGCAGTGTGCCTGTAGAATCTGAGTACCTGTAGATGCTGGTTGCCTGAACCTGTTACCTACATACATACGGTGCCTGTAAGACGTCTGTAGCTGTTTCATGCACGTGATCACAGGACGTGTGTACACACATATGTACGCAGCAGCATAGGGGCGCTTACAGTAGTGCAGAGCATACAGACTACAATACTGTATAATGAAAGAGGTACGGTGGCTGGTTTACCATCATGGGAATATATGGGAATGGTAGATAACAGGAGACCTGATGGTCTAAAACTAGGGCATCTGCTGAAGGACAGTACATGGGAAGGAAAGATAACAGGAGACCTGATAGTCCATAACGAGGGCATCTGCTGGAGGACAGTACATGGAAAGGATGGATAACAGGAGACCTGACGGTCCATAACGACGTTATCTGTTATGTAGGCATAAAATTAGTGGTAGAAACAGGATAGTAAAGCAGGAGACACTTCCACAACCACCTGACCCTCCGGCTCAACTCAAATCAAGAACGTTGTTTATCTTGCCTGAAGTCTTGAAGCTGAAAACCCGGGAGGACGAGTCTCCCGGAGCCTTCAGGGAAAGTAGTAGTGGTGGTGGCCCAGACGAGTCTGTGGTATAATGGCCCCACGCATGCCACAGTGCCTCCTGTGGTTTTAGACCCAAGTCAAACGCCTGCGGATTAACAACCCAGGGAAGGTGGGCACCGTCCACCACACCAGCGCCCAGCCACCACGTTCTCCTACATAACAAAAGCTGCCGTCAGAAGCTTTCCATTCTAATGTCGCTGACGTTTTACGTGTATTAAATCACCGTTGAGATCTCTGGCACTCTCATTTCTCATGCAGACTCATATGTCATGATCCACGCAGACAAACCCATTCTTCGACACAGTCCACCTGTTTTCGTCTTGGGGGATATTGTGGAGTTCCGCGCCACTCACATCGAGATGATCTAATTTGCATATTGGGTTCAAGCAGAGTGGCGGGCAGACGTGTGAGAGGCGGCGGCCGTGGTGCTGGTGTTCGAGGTGGTGTCCTCCAGCCTTTTACGGTGTCGGAACAAAGAGAGCGGAGCAAGGATCAGGGCGCTATAGACCGTGTTTGACTTTCCTCTTGGTGGAGGTAGGGAGCTGGTGGCGCCGATGGGGACCCAGGGCGGAGGTGGAGGGAGAGGGAGACGAGGGAGAGAGGAGAAGGTGGTGGCGTAATGTCTAGGTGGGGGAATGAGGTAACTTCCCGACTACGTTGGGAGATGTTTTGGAGCGGGAGGGTTGTTTCTCTGGATGGGCGTAGCGGGGTATCCATTTCTCAGGGAAAAGTGTCGATATATTCCAAGGGTGAGGAAGGGGTGGTTTAGGTTACGGGGAGAATGTCTTTTTGTTATCAGTAAGTTCTTATCGCTGCGAGGGGGTATTCCTACTAGGTGGGGTGTGTGGTTAGGGGGTTTCTGGCTGAAGTGGACCACTTCCGGGTGCAAGGGAGAGTCCCTTGGAATCCCTAACGCTGAGGAGTGTATGAGGTACAGACGCATACATCACTCCAGACGAACTTGTATGATTACCTTTTTTAATGTCAAGGGCACCTGTTACGTACGAAAGTGTTCTTCGAGGTCAGGCCATAATATAAAGAAAATTGTTAACGGAAAGGAGAAGGATAGATAGAGGCGGAAGCATTTGATCCTAAAATCATGAAGGATAACGTATTTGGCAACTCAGACGCGAAGAGCCAAAAGAAAAAGAAAATTTTTTCCCTTACAGAAAAGTGAAGTGTGTTCTCAAGCACACATTTGCAATGATTTATTTGTTCAAGTGTGTGTAAACAATATTATGATAACTATGTCGCTTTATAAAACAAATTAATCACCACTCTCACCTTCATGGGCAAGACTTTGGTAAGGCATAACTGGATGCATGAGACTTTGACTCAGACAAACAAGCTTTTATTTTTATTAGTTTTACATTTCAACAACTTTATGACAGAAAGTTATAGAAAGTTATTCATTATAGGCACACTCTTTATATTTCAACGATTGTATAACGTTTTTCACTACATCCTAAAACACATCATAATTTCTGTTTATAATTTTTTTAGACAACTAAGGTTTTCACTTCCTAACACGTTAACAAGATAAATTTGGACAACCAGTTATAAGACTTTAGACGCTCAGACCTGTGCAGCCCAAACCTTAACTACTGAGACCTAGACAACCAAACCTTTGATTACCCCGTCCTGCACCTAATCACCGTTTTGTCTCCCTCTCTTGTAATGGGTCTTTCAATCGCAGGTGTGGTGTGTGAAGCAGGTCATGTATACAACACATAAGTACAGAACGGCTGTGCCAAGTGTACGCGAAATCCAGGCTTCCTTACGTTTTTCTTCCGCACGACAGATAAGGACAATATGATAGTCTTTAAACATCCAAGCAAATAATGAGTAACATATCCAACTTCATCAATATTTACCAAGTTGATTGATACAGTGTCAGCTTGGTTTTTGTTTTAGAATACTACTGTAATTACTAAACCTAAACCGGTCATTACCTAAACCAGGTTCATTACCATTAAAGAAAGCGGACTTAGGGAGTAATTATTTTGTGACTGGACGCTTATAGGAACCTCCCATTGTTCCTCCTTGTAGAAAGGCGGCGACACGTATTGTGTAGGGCAGGGGCGGCGCGGCGCGGGTATCTGGTGGAGGAGACGTCGAGCCTCCTGGTGGAGGGCCAGCTCTCCTGCCCTGGACGTTATCGCGCAGTTATAAATGATCGCAGACGCAATAAATAATCGGCGAGAGGGAAGGGTAGCCGCTCACCGTTTTCATTAACGAGTCGGGGTTGAGGCGGGCTGGTCATGCTCTGATGAGCTCTTGTGTTGCTACTGCCCGCCCCTCTCGAATTATGTTCCTGGGATAGGTAAACAGTTCTGGCTCTGGTGGTGGTTGGGTTAATCTTGATATTCCTTGTGTGTGTGTGTGTGTGTCTGTCTGTCTGTCTTTGTTTATGTTTGTGTGTGTTTAGCTTTGTTTCTGTCGTGCTTATAACATACCCATTCAGCCTTAACAATACTTGTCTGTGTGTGTGTGTGTGTGTGTGTGTGTGTGTGTGTCCAACTTCCTGCCAGTCTGTTAAGCCTTCCGAATGACGTTCTTCAGCCAGAATACCTGAGTCCTCACTAATACAGGTAACATGAGTAATATTAATCCCTCAAGACCAGGGGTTCCACTAACACTACTGAAATGAGTAATATTAATCTTCCATAGCCCAGAGGACCTTCTAACACATGTAACATGAGTAATATTAATCATCCATGGTCTATGGTCCGCCTGACACAGGTGAAATGATTAATATTAATCCTCGCCGCAGGAGTCTTTCTAACACAGCTAACATGAGTAATATTAATCTCCCAAGACCCAGGGGTCCTTCTAACACAGGTAACATGAGTAATATTAATCCTCCAAGACCTAGGAGTCCTTCTAACACAAGTAACATGTGTAATATTAATTCCTCATGACCCAGGGGTCCCACTGACACAAGTGAAATGAGTAATATTAATCTCACGTGGCCAAGGGGACCCACAAACACCAGCAACAACACGTTACATCAAACTTCCAGACAGCCCACCAGGGTCCGGCTGGCAACAAACAAGAGGTAGCAGAAGCCGTACATACGCGAGGCAACGGCAGGTGTAACACACAAGTGCTACACAACATGTGGCCTCTGACGGATACACAGGTGTCCAACACACACACACACACACACACACACACACACATACACACACACAAACACGTAAACAACCAATCCCCTCTTTCCCCACAGGGCCAGGGGAGGGTTGTTTCATTCAGAACTGCGTCACACACCAGTGAGTACGATTCACATTTGATAACGTCGTCAGATACGTCGCAGGGTGATGGAGTATCCTACATCAACAGGGAGGTGGGATCCAGGTCATCACTAGGACCCCGAGGGGATGAAAGGCGAGGACGCTAAGACTTATGACAGAGGCGCAGTCGCCGTCCCTGATGGAGTAGCAGCCGTAGGAGACGGCCCTACAGGAGGAGGTCCTCCAGTTTGTCAAGATATGGATCAGGAATGTTCTCCGTATACACCACCCATCCTCCACGATCTCAGTCTCCAAGTGATGCTATAGATTATATGTAGTCGTCTATAAGGAAAATTCTTGGCTGCAGCAGATCACTTTCCTTCCAAAGAAAATATATATAAAATATGTAGAACATTAACACTAGGGGCACCTGGATCCGGGGATGTGCTCTGAATCACAAAGGGGTCCGACAGAGCGACAAGCACAGGGATCCGGGGATGTGCTTTGACGCAGGTTCTCAAAGCAGTGAAGTCCCAGAATGTGTTTCGAATCAGGTTCCACAAGACCGACTGCACTGAACAGTCGGTAAGGTCGCAGAGGTCATGGAGAGATACGAGTAATAAATAACATTTAGGAAATGCAGCGTGATATGGGGATTAGAGTAAGACAAAAACTGTGCTGACAAGAACAGAAATGGTATAGCTATTGTAAAATCATCCCCGCATAATACTGTTCCCTAGATTGGGATGTTCATTTGGTATGATAAGGTATGAAACAAACTTTATTTGACTAAGAAGTATCTTTCCCGGGTGACCGCTGCTTACTTACCTTCCTTAGTTGACTACCCACTCGGCTTCACTAGCTGACTACCCACTTGGCTTCCCCGGCTGACCATCCGTTCACCATTGAAACATCTCGAAAATCCACCCTCAAACGTCGAGTTGTGACAAAACGATAGCAACAGACATATTTCCTTGACATAAGCTACTGAATTTTGTTTGAAAGACCTTCATAGGATGAAGCGTTGGTGAGATATCGCTAAAGACAATAGAAAGAAGAAGGAAAGAAGGGAAAAGATGATGGTGATAAAGCTTTACATTTCTGTAAGTTGGTCAAATTCTGGTTTAGTATCTTGGCAACAGTTTCTAGCCATTATTTTTTGATCTACTGGGCAGAGAAACAGCCGAACGCGAATGTTGCTTATCTACTGTACCTAAATCATTTGTATTTGTCGCTATTTTGTAGTAAGCCAACCCAACACACCAAGTCCCCCAACTTCATGATACATTTAGACAGTACACAGCCAAAGACAGATGAACGGAGAAAACTGATATATATACAGAAACAAGGGCGAGGCAGAGAGGGAGGAAGAGAAAGAGCACAGACAAATTAACACCCAGAGACAAATTCATAGATAGGTAGAGATGTTGGAAGATAGAGATATCAAGAGATAGAGAGAGATAAAGATGCCAGCGGATAAGAACACAAAGGAGTCGGAGCACAGAACGAGCCCTCTCGATACGAGGTGTTTGTTTATCAGTGACCCGGGGGTCGTCTCAGTAGCTGAGGGGTGGGCGGGGCCGGGTTATGAGGCAGCGCCCACTACCATCTTGTGGGCGGATGAGGCAAAAGATAACGCCCCGTGTTGCTTATGTTATTATGTAATGGGAGACGGACAGTAGTAGCCTTACCTTGCCTTACCTGCGACGAGTTATTAACCCTGGGTTATCACGAGAGAGAGAGAGAGAGAGAGAGACCATGGCAATCAAATCGAAGCTTCGTCACTGTCGACTCACACTACCTATCATCGCCAACATCCCCCAGCCGGGCGCGTCCATCATCAAGCTGCAAACAACCGGTCTTTAAAAAACCCTCTACAGCCCGGAAGAGTTCGCCAGCTGAATCCGTCATCGTATTGTCTGACGAATTGGATCGTCAGGGTTAACTACCAGTTGATTATGTATATTGAATCTCTTGCTGCCGTCCCTGCTTAACGAGCTAGTTTTGCAAACTGACGGAGCCCGTTTACTGACAGAGTGGACAGACCAAGAGGCAAAGGAATGTATGCTAACAGAGGTACAGATTTTCGCCGTATCACACACACACACACACACACACACACACACACACACACACACACACTCGACTCGCAACTCCATGTGTGCAGTGTATTTGCCCTCACTGTCAGTATCACTGTAACTTCATCACCAAAAGATCTAAACATGCACACAAATATTTACACTGAATAATGAACTCCTGTCTGGACGCATGAATTCTGAAGAAGCGACATGAATGCTGAAGAGCCCGCTTTTCATGAGGGCCTGCCGGAAGTTGTTCCCGGAACAGGAAGCAGCATTTGCATGCAGGACGCGAAAGCATTTCTGACAAGACCCAGTTTGTGTGTGTGTGTGTGTGTGTGTTGGGGGGAGGGGAATGTTTACAGGGAAGATATTGATACCGCTGAGTCAGTGGGAAACAGGGGAACTCGACGTCGAGGCCAACGTGTGGGGGGAAGGGGGAGGGGGGAACGGGCGTGATAGCATCTCATGCCACATGCAAAGGAATATCTCACACGAAGGAAATAGATTTATGAGGGGGCCACAACTCATTACGTGGGCCGCAAGTCACAGGAGGGAAGAAACTATTTTTGTAATGAAAATAAAGGTTCAACTCTCTTCCGTCTCCATCTATGTACATTAAGAATTTAGGAAGCTATTACTCTCCTCCAGCTGATATAACCTCGTCATATGCAATCAAGTCCTCTGTGATTTGGCTTTCTCATTTGCTGTCCTCCGGCAGATTTCTTCGTCATAGATCATCCGGTCGGTAATCTGGCTTTCCCATTTGCTGTCCTACAGCAGATTACTTCGTCATACGAGTAGATCATTAGGTCTGTAATCTGGCTCTCCCGTTTACTCTCCTCCGGCAGATTACTTCTTCATAGATCATCAGGTCTGTTATCTGGCTTTCCCATTCACTGTCCTCCAGTAGATAACCTCGTCATACGCCATCGGGGCTTCTATCATCTACCTTTCCGACGCACTTAGATCCACACACTGACTCTAGATATTTGCTCTGTATTTGCACTGACGAGAAGTAAGTCTTAGCGGAATCAAACACACGAATCGAGAGTTTTCCAAGTGATCCTAAGAGGGAACACAGATCGCCTTACACAGATAACCTACAACAAGAAAAACCCTTAAACAGAAAATCTTGTTCTCCTTTATCTGGAAGGTGATCATACCAGCAGATAAATAAAGAAATATTCATCATCGACAGCTTACTCGCGACATGTTTTGGTTCTACAACCTGTGTGTGGCGCCAGGGGCCCTTCAGGACTGACGCTAAGGATCCTGCAACACTGGCGCCATGATCCCTACAACGCTAGCGTCAGGGGCCTTGCATGTCTGGCGTTAAGGACCGTGCAACTCCGGCTGTGTCCCTCTGCAACACTTTGCAGGACCCCTGTACCACTAGCGAGGCTCACTGCAGCAGTGAAAAGACTTACCTTGCAACATAAGCCGGGCACCCCTTCACCACCAACCCGACCCCTCCTCCTCCTGCAACGCCAGCCTAACACCCCCCCTGTAACATCAACCAGACCCCTTTGTAACACCAAACAGACCCCTACCCCTTCCGTAACACCAGTAAGACTCCCCTGTGACACCAACCGGACCCCTCGTAACTCCAACCAGACCCCACCCTTCCCTCCTCTTCTTGTAACACCAGTCAGACACCCTTGTAACGCCAAGCAGATCCCCTTGTAACACCGACCAGATCCCCTCCCTCTTCTGTAACATCAACCAGACCCTCCTCCTCCTCCTCCCTCCTGTAACACCAGTCAGACCCTCGTCTTAAAGCACCAACCAAGACCCCCAGTAATCCCGGTGTGTTGCAGGGGGGGGGGAGTAGTCATGATGCACGGCTGCCGGACCCCCTGCCCTTGCAACAACAACCCCAACGTCTGCAGCATACAAATGGCCGGGGAGGGTGGAAGTGGAAAGCCGCGACCTGGCTCACCTGTCGCCCCGCGCCTAAAGGTTACTACGTCTGGGAATGATGGTCGCCAGAGAACCCCAGCCTGATGGTACGAGACGACCCATCTGACGGGGCCTCACAGTGCGACTGAAGACGCACACGGTGAGGATGGGGATGTAGAGAAGACCCACACACAAACACACATACGTCTACATGAGGCGACTTGTGTGAGGAGGGACCTCTTGGTGATGGCGAGGCTTCCACAGTCTCAAAGAAGGGAACTCTTTATACTGCACCACGTATTTATCATTACGATCCAACTAAATTTGGGATGATTCATCTTACTAAAGTATTTTTGTCTTTTTTTCATAAGAATTCAATAAATTTAATAACAGAAGTGTCACTGCGGATATTTTGGACTGAGCAACAATGTAAAACATAACTAGGAGAAAAATCAGACATATTGAGGAATATCTGGATATGGCGTTTCAAGCAAGTGGGTCTGTTTACGAAGCACTGTGTTGCAGCGTGCACACGTGCACATGAATGAATTAGAACATGCACGTATCAGCATGTCACAGGCTCTTGTACATTTCCCTCATCTATCTTTTGGGTGACTCTGTAAATTATAGATCGTAATAAAGTTATATTTTCCACACAGCTGGCTCACGGACTTATCATAGGTACATTCTCCAACCAAATTTCCTTAGAAACAGAAAGAAATCGCTGAGTGGAGGAAATATAACCTTTAATATCTGGCCTGACATTTAAATTGAAGCCGATCGATAAGAAAAATATATTTGTGCGCCATTTTTCAGCATCATGGAAGAAGAATTATCTCGGCCGGAGATGAAGAAGAGATTAGAAGTAGGTCAAAAACAAGAAAAAAAAGGAGTTGCAGAGAGACCTTGAGAGCAAGGCGGGAACTGACTTTACCCAAAGGTTAAAGTCCACACTCACACAAGGAGGAGAACACGGGCGGCAATGGCCAACCCTCCCCAACACCACAATTATTTTATTCTCTCTCTCTCTCTGTCTCTCTCTCTCTCTCTCTCTCTCTCTCTCTCTCTCGCAAGAGCGTAGGCAACCAATTTCCTCCTTCAGACCGTGTGAGGAACTTGTCTGTTATATATTACTAACGTTTCAGGCGGAACAAAGAATAATTTGCAGCTGAACTGCTGCCGTTACAAGGCCTCCATATTTAGAAAGGTGGGTATATGTATGCTGAAGAGCCTGACAGGTCGAATATGTATCACTGGATCCTCCACGCTGAAGAAGAAGGAGAGAACTAAGTGAAAAGAAAAGAAAAAAAGAAGAGAGGGGAACTCGACCCCAAAGTTCACCGATGAGGTCGTCTAGTATACTTGTTAAAGCCCGTGCGATATTCAAAGCCCAGCTGACGATATTACTGGAGTGGAATAAGCGATATCTGCTCAGCTGAAGATTAAGCAGGGAAAGGCTGTATAAGATGCCAGCCGGTGCGGTACGGTTTTAAGACTCGGGAACTGTGGAGGCTTAGCCCCGGCTGCCTCCACTTGGGCAGAAGACAGAAGGGATTAAAAAAGCCTCGGATCTCGAAACGTCTTTCTCTCCATCACTGCATTTGGAAGTCGGGACGGGAGATGAGGTAAGAGAGGGCAGGGATGCAGGTATCCAAGAGGAGAAGTGAGTGTTGAAATATGGTCAGCTCGAGTACGAGTATGTCTAGGAGGGGCGACAATGATTGTATTTATCACCAGCGGGCGTGGGCGAGGGCGTATAGATTGTGGAGTCTCCCGTGGAGTGGGCCGATGCACGGGGGGGAGGGGGGGGGCGGGAGTGAGGGCCCGGTGTTAGGAT
>JAYMFT010315878.1:0-10061 GCA_038088735.1 Panulirus argus | reverse complement strand
CTTGACCCTCTTGCTCTACGCCGCAATGTTGGTTCACTTTCCCTTTTCTATAGGTATTACTTTGGCTTTTGCTCCCGTGAGCTGGCTGCTTGTGTGGCCCCACCACTAGCTAGACCACGCAATACTCGGCAAACTGCTGCGTCACATGATTATTGTGTGGCGATCAGCAACTTAAGAGTGTGGCGTTTTGATAACTGCTTCTTCCCTACACGTCGAGGCTTTGGAACACTCTACCTTCTCATGTCTATCCCAACAACTATGACCTGGCTCATTTCAAAAGATAGGTCTTTCACTTTCTCAAGAATTCGTAAATGCTTTCCCTGCCTTTTCTTTTACCGTTTCATAATTATCTCTATATTTGAAGTGGACTTTTTTCCGTGACCGGAGCCTTCAACATAAAAAAAAATGAACTGCTAGAAATCCTTTGTAAATAGGGGTGGCGCACCATAATTAACGAGTTTAGAGATCAAAATCAACCTCATTGTTGTTCAGTTTGAGGTCGAAATTCTCATCTTTTCTCATGAGGGCCAGGGATATTGCTCCCACTGTTGGGTTCAGTCAAGATACAAACCACTTGAAGGAACAAATTGAATATGTTATGGGTCATATAAGGTTGTGAGGCTCGTATGTTCTGATCAGTCCGTACACCTATAGCAGAGCTGGAGACGCTGACGAGACTTGCCTGATCAGATTATCATTACCCATAAGAGTGGGAAATAATTCCTATGAAAAGTGCTATTCACTGTGTCAAGAGGATTTTTATTTTTCTAGGATGGATATGAGTATTTTGAGTCAGCTCTTGCATCTTTTCCAAATAATCATATTTGTTCATAGTTACTTAACTTTAGAGCTGTCAGACTTGGGAAACATTAAAAGAGTGTCTTTAACGAATGAAATGTTCGTAACACTTCCATGCCTAAAGCTCCCGCCCCCATCTGCCCCCGACCAGAAATACCCCCTTTCCCCCAGGTCAGCTTCCCCTTCCCTTCCTATACCATCTGCTCCAAACACAAGACCGGCAGTGTCCCATCTCTGAGGCAAACGCCTCCCCTGCTCCCGACCCCAGCCACCATAAGATGTCTACCGTTTGAATGTTCTAATCCCTGGAGGACGTGATCTTCAGGTACCTTTGGCATTGTTCAACCCATCAGCCTGAGTAATTTTCTTCTTATCATTAATTCTAATTGTTGCTCGTACCTTTGTCTGATTACCCAAGGTCCCACTTGTATGGTTGCAAGATCTCACGTTCGATCTTTTAAGTTCTCATTCCTCATCCCTCTAAGGTCTCTTTCTTGATCTTATAAGCCTTTCGTCTCGTTATATTCGATTTTTTTGAAGTATTAGTCTCCATCTTCTTTGTGATAGTAGGCAGGAGGACTTCATGCAAGCCACAGGAAAGTTCTTACGACACCGTTGTATGTCCTCAGAATAACTTAATATAAGTGTTACTGACTTTGCATAAGAAACGTTCAGACCTGTAACACGTGAATTGTTCACGTAGATGAAGGTAGGCAGTTAGAGGGGTAGGACCAGGTAGTGTCAGAAGCACGGTCAAGCAGTGTTAAATGCAATGTCAGGCAGTGTGAGAGACAGGACCAGGCAGTTTGATAGGCGGGATCAGGCAGTGTGAGTGGCAGGGCCAGGCAGATGTGAGAGGCAAGACCAGGCAATGTGAGAGGCAAGACCAGGCACTTTGAGAGGCAGGGTCAGGCAGCGTAAGAGGCAGGACTAAGCAGTGTGAAAGGCAGGACCAGTCATTTTAAAAAGTAGGGGTCAGGCAGTGTGAGAGGCAGGGCCAGGTAGTGTGATAAGCAGGGTCAGGCAGTGTGAGAGGCAGTGTCATGCAATGTGAGAAGCAAGACCAGGCAGTGTGAGAGGCAGGATCAGGCAATGTTAGTGGCAAGTATCAGGCAATGTGTGAGGCAGGGTTGGGCAGTGTGAGAGGCAGGACCAGGCAGTTTGAGAGGCAGGGTCAGGCAATGTAAGAGAAGGAACAGGTAGTGTGAGCAGCAGAGTCATGCAATGTGAGAGGCAAGATCAGGAAGTGTGAAAGACAGGATCAGGGAATATGAGAGGCAGGTTGAGGCAGTGTGAGAGACAGCACCAGGCAGTGTGAGAGGTAGGATCCGGCAGTTTGAGAGGCAGAGCCAGGCAGTGTAAGAGGCAGGTTCAGGCAGTGTGAGAGGCAGGACCTGACAGTGTGGGAGACAGGACCAGGCAGTTTGAGAGGCAGGGTCAGGTAGTGTAAGAGGCAGGGTCAGGCAGTGTGAGAGGTAGGACCAGACAGTGTGAGAGACAGGACCAGGCAGTGTAAGAGGCAGGTTCAGGCAGTGTGAGACACAGGACCAGGTAGTGTTAGAGGCAGGACCAGGCAGTGTGAGAAGTAGGGTCAAGCAGTGTGAGAGACAGGGTCAGGCAGTGTAAGAGGCAGAACCAGGCAGTGTGAGAGGCAAGACCAGGCAGTATGAGAAACAGGATCAGGCAGTGTGAGAAGCAGAACAAGGCAGTGTTAGAGGTAGGACGAGGCAGTGTGAGAGGCAGGGTCAGGCAGTGTGAAAGGCCGGATCAAGATTCATGAGAGGCAGGACCAAGCAGTGTGAGAGATAGTGTCAGGAAGTGTGAGAGGCAGGACCAGGCAGTGTGATAAGCAGCGCAAGGTAGTGTAAGAAGCAGGATCAAGCAGTGTGATATGTAGGGCCAAGCAGTGTGACAGGCAGGATCAGGCAGTAAGACAGGCAGGTCGAGGCAGTGTGAGTGGTGAGGGAGGGTCAGCAGCAATATTACTGTCGACAGATCGCATGACAATTGTAATGTATTGCATGAGTAGGTTGCACGAGACGGGAAGATTTTGTGAGGGGAATTCTCTTTACATTGATGTATGTATAGATATGTTAATAACAGATAAATAGATGAATTCAGGAAGCCGCTCGGCTGAAAATGCATAGTTGCGGAATTACATAATTGGATGGTCATAATAGTTACTAGTTGACTAATCACAAAAGAGCTCACCATCAAGGTAAGGCTGGACGCTTCTACGGTTTGGTTAAGTAAACGAGTGAAGTCGATCCAGTACATAATACAGGAAGTTTTAGAGAGTAAACTCTATAGTTTACACATTATACAGTTGGTGGTGATTAGTCGAACATTACGTGGTATAAAGTTACATATTGGCTGAATTGCAGCAGAATTGTGTTGACATACATTAAGTATTTAATGATGAACATTAAGCGATGCAGAGTTACATTCTTGTTGAAATGGAGGACTATTGTGTTGACATATGCTATGTATTCAATGGCGAACATTAAGCCATGAATATTTTCACGGTAGTTACGTTACAGTAATATAGTAGCTGACATACACGTAACTATGGGAAAAGTAAGCTGTTTGCTTCCTTAGCAGTGCACTTTTTCATGGACTGTGTAAGACATTCACAGTGGAAGTTACTGGACAGTTCTTGTGCCTGTATGAGCACTGGTTGGTACACGGAGATTGTGGTGACGGACGTCGTCAGTGGATCGCCCACCTGTGACTCTCGGGAAACTTTAACACTCGAGGGCCAAAGAATATGGCAACGTCATTTTGTTTACACAGAGACGACCGCAGCTCCGACAGAAAGGCCTCTTAAGAGATTGTCACTGAGTAATTTACTAGTTCACTTGTTCGCTGGTAAAGTTAGCTGATGCGTACTCGTATATCTTTCACCATCAAGTTCACTGAAGCTAGACACTTGTGTGAAGATGTAAGCGTAATCCAAGTATCGTACGTGTGTGTGTGTGTGTGTGTGCAATTGCCTATTACTACAGTCCAAGGAGGTAGTTTTGCACCCGTGGGGTCCTGCCTCTGGAACTTTTAATGTCTTTCAACTTTTTAAGCTTCTGTGTGCTGTCAACAGTGACAGTTTCGTCTCTTAATTGATTTCATTTCTCAACAATGATGTGATTTATACCTTTCATATCGCGTTTCGAGCTAAGTTTCTTGTTATGGCCTTTGGCTGCTCTTTACTTGCGTCTGCTAAAGACCTCTTCTTTGCCATCATACTGGTTAGGAAAACTTGACCTGTGAATCTTCTCTATTTGTACTTTGTCCTTTTGCAAGCGTACTGTCCAAACTTGAGATGCTTGTTGCAATATTAGGTCACGTATTTTTTGTTTGGTATTTCCAAATTCATATGCTTCTACACAGATTCACACGGGCAGTCGAGCCCATATAGGCTTCAATACTGGTCTCGGCAACCGGTCCACAGTCAACCCAGTTGTTCATCCTTCCATCAAGGGCATTCAGTTGGCCCTGTCGTCTCAGCTAACGTAAAAAAAGAAATGGTTTGTTGATATTTCTTTAGACATCTATCCTGGCGAAAGGCAAGGCTCCGTCTCAGCTCTCAGTCTCTCTCGCACTAATTCCCTTAGATTGTTTCCTGCCAGATTATGTTCATATCGAGGCCCTTATTACTTATGTCCCATCCTCAGCACTTTACTTTTACCTGGGTTGATTTCATCTACCACTTATCAGAACAAGTTTGGAGTTTCTCCAAGTCTATTTGTAAGATGTAGTAATCACTGTCACTCCTTGCTTCTCGCATGATCTTAGCATCATTTGTAAACATATTTAGTTATGAGTCCCGTCCTTCCGGTGAGTTATTAACAAAGATCATGAACGGGCAAGGTCGCAACCGGGCCTTTCGGCACCCCAGTGATAACCTCAACCCACTACGAGAAGGCTCCTCCGACAAGCTTTCCCTCTTTCCTTTCTTTAAGATGCTTTTTATCAATGAAAAGATTCCCTTCCTTTTCTTTGCCTAAAAGTCCAATTTCTTTATTAACCTCCGATGTGGTACAGTATCAAATGCTCTCTGTTACTCCAAGAACACGCAGTCCACCCATCTACCTCTCCTGTCTACGAGGGAGCTCGCTCTTCCATAGAAGTTTAAGAGATCTACGCACAACCTCCCTTCCCTGAGCCCATGTTCTCTCTCGCTAAGGTAGTCTTTTCTTTGCAGGTGATTATAAATTACCTTTTTTTTATTATATTTTTTAGTGTCTTATAGGCTACGGTCATCGGCGTGAGTTAGCTGCACTTCAATGCAACTTTCCGATCTTTTTCCTTGAGGACAGGCACGATCTTGGCCCTCTCCCGCTCCTCAGTACTACACCGTCTTCCAGCGATTGCTTGAGCAATATTTCAAGTGGCCTGTGAAGTGTTTCTGGATGCACGGTCAGAACCTATGAAGAGATTTAAACTGGACCATTTGCTTTATGTGGATCAAAACCCTTCAGTGGTCTGATTTTATATTTTCAAGCAATTCAGTGCTCTCCACTTCCCTTTCATTATCCCATCATTACCTGTTGCACGCCTCAAGACCCTTGAGCCCTCAAACTTTGATGTTATGTTAATTAAGGTCTGTATCTCAACTACCATACTTTTCCTCTGTTTCGCCTACTGCTCTCCTAATTCTACGAATTTTTGAACCCTTCTTCGACTATCTAAACTCCTGCCATGAGGCTGTGACATCCTCTCACCCGCAAGCCGAGATCCTCTACCTCGGGGATTTCAACGTCCACCATAAGGAATGGTTGAATTCTACTTATACGGATGGGGGAGGGGTCGTATCCCTCGCGTTCTTCATTCTCAATGATTTTGAGAATTGTGTCCCACCCTACCCATAATCCTGCCTGCTGTGATCACTCTCCTGATATTCTGGGTCCGTTTTTCACCTCTAGTCCATCCCGCTGTAACTACACAATCTCTCCCCCAGTTGGTTCATCTGATCACGCTCATAAATGTATCTATTCTAACTGCACTTCCCCCTCCAGCAGCCCCTTCTAACCTAACTTAACCTGAACAAAACCGACTGGAATAACTTCTTTTCTGACTTTCTTAGGGTAAATTACATTCTCATATGTGGTGATGCTTCTGTCTCCGCCAAACCCATAGCAAAGGTTATTCTTTCGGGAATGGAAGCAATTATCCCTTATTGTTCCAAGACGACCTCTTCATTCCTCCAAGACGACCTCTTCATCCAAACACGGTTCAACCGTTCCTGTTCTAAGACCATTCAGGTAAGGGATCTGGCATATCGGGCATGGAAAAGCTCTCCTTCCTCTGGCTCCCGTTCAGCTTTTTATCAGTGCCCGTAATAGCTGCAATGTTATCCTAAGGCAAAGCATTCCTTTATTCAAAGGAAATGCAATAACCTCCCCTCGTCATCTACTGATAGGTCTTTCTGGTCTTTAGCTAAGGGCATCTCTAAAAACTTCTGTCGCTGTACCTTTCCTTCATTTTTCCTTTCTGGCGTTACCATAGCTGTCTCTCCCGTAGACAAAGCAACACTCTTTGATTCCCATTTCTCCTTTAACTCCTCCTTGGATGACTCTTAACATTCCTTCACCCCCTGATGCTCCTCTTACTAATCTTATGCCCCTCCACGTAATCTCTTTTCAGACTGTCCGAAAAGCGCTTCTCTCTCTGGACACAAGCAATTATGGTCTTGATGGCAGCTCAAGGGGGGGGGGGGGCGTTTTGATACCTTCTTCTTTCCTTCCAAGTCAAAGCTTTTGATCTCTATACCTTCTCATGTGTTTCCCAATAACATTGACCTGGCACATTTTAAAAGACAGGTTTTTCACTTCCTATAAAATTCGTAAATACTTTCCCTTGTCTTTTCTTTTTCCCGTTCATAATTCTCTCAATATTTTAGCTACGGCCCAGCCTTGATGTGGACTTTCGTCCGTGACTGGAGCCTTCAACATAAAGAAAAAAAAGATCATTGGTTTCGAGCTATGGTGTCCTCCGTTGTGAATACGCTTTTGATACGGTCATTATGTCTCACTTTCACCTCTTCTGTGGATCTCCCTTCTGAATCCCTTAGTCTTAGCCTTCGTTTTAGCCTTAGGCACAAAATCATTTCAGGTCTCACTTCCCTTCCTTGCTTAGCTAGCTGTATTTACAATATTTCTCATTCTTTTATATTTTTCATATTTTGTTTGGTTGATTTGCCGCATGAATGTGCTTCATAACGTATCCCAAAGCTCTTTTGCTTACTGAAATATCTTTTACTGAACTATTTTCTCTGTTTTCCAACCTTCCCTCACTGTTGAAAGCCAAAAGTGCCAGTGCTTTAACTCCATTGTAAAATTCATAAGATCTTCCATAAGAATGGTCTATATCTTGACTGTGAATCTCCATTTCCCAGTTTATATTTTGAGTGAAACATTTCAAGTATGAGTAGTTCCTGCTTTTATATCCTCTCTTTGAGTCAGGTTCCAACTCTGACCTTATTTCAGGTTCTCATCATCCGCGTAGACAAACTCAAGCAGATCATTTTTACTAGCCGATGTATCATTTCTGATATCTTGTTTCCATTTGATTATGTGTAACGATAATATTCTGTGCTGATAGTGGACCAGTCCCTCTGACTCTCGTTGCTCAGAGACATGTTGAAAGAGGGCATTTTCCTGCATTCCTTCTTAACACTTGTGCCCCCATGACTGACACATACCCTGAGGATCTTAAGGTCCCCCACAATTTTCTATAACTAATCTTCTCAGTTATTAGAACTTTATCATATTTAAGAAGTGCGTGTTATCTTGCCTCCTGCACCATCCTGATTGTTTCTTCATTATTTTACTGAATGTTCTTTACACTCACTTACTACAGTACTATAAAGGATTATGAACAATCAGTACTATTACGCAAGCCCATCCACAGTTACTATTCTCGGTATGCAATGTTTGCATTGGTTTTCCATCAATATTACCTGGAACTTACTGTTATCCTTTATAAAGAGAGTTAATCCCTCTTCCTGTAAACCTACATGCTAGTCATTTACTCTCTCAAACAAATTAAGTTAGATGCTACCTCTTCTGTAAGTCTCGTCTCCACAACGCTATTATGATATTGGGTTGCTTTCCATGACTCCGTCTTTGAACTCCTGTAGTTTTCCATTCACTACTAGTCCATCTGCCTTCGTAGACACTAATTTCATTTCTAGCCTCATACTGTTTTGAATTCCTGGCCTCCCTGAACCAGGCGAGGTAAGGCTGTGTTGCTATGTAGACCCTTCTGATGCCATCGTCGTTGGTGCTCTGACTTTATTCACGCTCTTACCTTGGTCTGTCGGCCTGATGGAAGCCCTGTTGAATTTTTCATCGTTAGCAAGATTCCTATCTTGTTTTAGTACCTCTCGGCGAGACTTTCCATACTGAATGTCATCTTTACAGAACATCTTCCATCTTAATTTCATCTGCCAATTCTTTACGTCGAGAATAGAGTTCAGCATGTCCATAGCGTCTAACATTTTTCTAGGTTCTCCCTCTTCTTCATAATGCACTCCTTTTGACTGGAATATAGTCTTTGCCCAACCTGGAAATCAACAAAGACCTCCGTTTGTCAGTTTCACGTAAAGCTCTCTTAACTTATGGTGCACCCTGCCTGTCAACTCACCCCTACAGCTGTGATTCATCGAGATCATTGACACCTGGTTCACAAAGAATTATATTTCCACCTTCATTATCCTGGATACTCTACAACCTCCGTAACCTCCCATTTAACAAGTCCACAGTTTTCATTAATCATTCTGCCTCTACCAGAGTATACTTCTGTGTCTATTGCTCTATTCAGTCAACCTGTCCCTCTGATTTAGTGTCCCTGATCGCCTTCAGGCCTTGCTGATCTTGATTCTTTCTCAGTCCAGGAATCAATATCTGATTTCTGCCCTCTCCTTTCCTTCCATATTCCCTGATCTCTGAGTAATGGAGTATCTTACTTGCTTTGTCTCCCTCTCGCCCTCCCAGATAAACCCTACTTTCTTGCACAAAAATTTTGACATGGTTCTTTGTCACTCTTATTTTGCCGTCATGTTCTTTACAATGGCTTTTACCTACCTGCTTTCTTACAAGTACCTGTTTACACTCTTGACTTTACCCTTTAATTGTCTATTTTGTTCTCGTTTTGTTACTATAATCTCCTTAAACTTTATCAAACAAGGAATCATTAAGATTTCGGCTGTATCGTCTTTCATGGCTCCTCTAAAAATCTTTTTTGTCAAGAAAATGTTCACAGTAAAAATCTCCAAATGTCTCTTCACTTAAAACCCTCTGCTTTCCCTCGGTGTTGATGATATATCAGGACTTTTGTCAAACTTAGCTTTTGAAATGCTCCGTTTTTCTTCCGTGTTGATTTACAGTGAACTGTTATTTTAATTCTAGAAGAAGAAAACCGTCCCTTACTGATTTCTCACAGAATCCTGGGATCTTCACAGGCGAGGTCGTCTGGCTCATATCATAAAAGTAGGTTGGTTTGTTGGCTGGATGGTGGGGATTCAGGTCCATCAGTTGTCAGTCATTAAGGCCGTATATGTCAGTGTATGATGACCAACCGAAAAATCTAGAACACCTTCATCAGGCGTTGGGAATAATTGTTAAAACCTCGTTCATTCTCATTGTGTTATTGGCCATTATTTGTTTATGAAGGTGTGATTAGGCTCCGCCTAGGAAAGCTTACAACAGCGAGCGAAATGTCAACTTTGGTGAGGCTATATCATGATGCACTTACATCAGAGAACTTAACACTCTAAAGGAGTTTGCATTTCCCTGCCATTGGAAGGTCCTGGGTAACATCCGGGTTCTGTCATAGAAACTGATCCTAGGGCAACTAGAGATAAGTAAATTTGTCTATGAATATCACTGCTTAGGAGTGCAGATGCTGGATGGATTAGCTGCAGCCGCCTCATTGGCTTATTGGCAATGTATAGTTCTCATGTATTGTTAATACGGTGTCAAGCTCCTCACCTCTGATGAGTCATGCACAAACCTGTTTACGTAGCTTCAGTTGAACGCTTTGTGTTCTTCCATCGTTCCTGACTGTGACGCATTCACGGGTCGCCCAGGTTCGAGCGCATAGGTTCGAATCCTGGTTGCGGCAGTGGGTCCACAGTCAACCCAGGTGTTCATCAACCCCTAGAGTTGGTCGATGAAATGGTTACCTGGCTCAAGCTAGGGTATATATATATATATATATATATATATATATATATATATATATATGTAGAGATGAAAAACACACTA